>CABHPR010129941.1:0-26260 GCA_902168415.1 Peromyscus melanophrys | reverse complement strand
TTTTTTTTTTTTTTTTTTTTTTTTTTTTTTTTTTTAGTGATCTACTGAAAGTATTTCTCTTTGTAAACCCCTGTTTGTCTGTCTCATGAAATCTTTGCCCCAAAGAAACCACTGAGAGCCAAACTCACCTACTTCTTAGTGCCAGTGCCTAGGAATATAGTGGCAATGTTGAGCTTCCTTGTAGCCCTGGGAGTGGAGAGAGCTGTGGTCGCTTACACTTCTCTGCTCTTGTACAGGAATACCTCCACAAAACTGTTTAGGTAAATTCCCCTGGCATCTTCCCTTTATGTAAAAGTGCTGTGCTCTGCGGGCTGTTGCGTAACCGCATGATGGTCCTCAGAGACCTCAACCCAATTCCCACAGAAGTCCTGAGTCAACTGGCTGCTCCCAAGTAACTCTCCAAGGCTCCAGGATGTGAACGCAGGAGACAGAGTTCCTGACGTAGCTTGAGACTTGTGAACCCCCAACAGGAATTCCCATAGAGGCCCCCAACACCATTAGTGTAGGGCAAGGCGAGAGGTTCCTCAACCCAACTTTTAAAACTTAGCTTTGCATTTATCACAAAAGCAAACCCGAAACCAACTACAAACACAATAAAGAAAATCAATTCTGTCTCCAGCTCTCCAACAGCATCTGCATACCAGTGAATACAAATTTAAACCCGGGGAACGCCACTTTATAACGGATCTACAGACAAAATCCCATCACAAACAGTGATCTGGTTATCAAATCAAATGTCACTAAGAACGATTCCTTCCTTTCGTGGCCATACTTCAAAGAGGAGTTAGTCTCTCCAGGAGGACCACGCAGCCAGAGTCCCCAGACAGGCTGGCTGACGACATCCAGCCCCCCATCGCCAGCCGCACGCCCCCCAGGGACCAGCTCCGCGCATCTCCGTCCCCGCAGGCTCACTCTGGTCCTGGATTCCACCCGGTTGCCCCGGAGCCTCACGCCCTTCCCCGCTCCTGCTGCAGCCCGGCGGTACCTGACTATCTTCATGCTGGGTCACGACCCCAAACACCGGGATCGTGCGGGGACTGTAGGTCTTGGTCCTGACGGCCGCCTCGGCGGCGTCCGCCGTGGCCGAAGCCTCCACTGTGGACATGGCTGGGGGTGGGAGCCTGCAGTCCTAGGTGTGCCACGAGCCCTGCCGGAGAACACGCAGCGCGGCCGGAGCTAGGGAGACGAAAGACCCCGAAGGTCGGGCCGTGGCCCCCGCCTCCGCCACGCAGCGGACATCCCGCTGCTGCTACGGTCCACACGCCAGGCGCGCTCCAGTTGTTAACACAAGCCCAAGCGTTGCTAGGGGCGGGGCCTACGGAAGCTGGGAGAGCCAAACTTTGCCCAAGGATGGTCTGCGGGTGTGCGGCTGGGAGACAAAGGAGACCACTGCCTGAGATCGCGGTATGCACCTAGAGTTTCAGTCTCGTGGAGACCACCCTTGCTTGATAAGGGCCTGTGTGGGGCGGAGGAGTAAAAGCTGGAGGTGGGATGCATTCGGAGGGATGTGATTGGCACGGTGTTGAAAGCTGACCACTTACCTCTCCAGTGATAGGACCGGTCAGTTGAGTCTAAATTCCCAGGTTTGCCTCACTTGTACTTTAGTGGCCTAACTTGACAGTTAGACAAACAAATGAGGCCTCGTACAGTGTCGGGAAGCTTTCAAGCAGTAGAGTGGTTGTCTGGAATGCTGGAACCCCTGATGTTGGATGCCTAGTATGGCCTGAGGTGGGAAGTTCAAATTTTGCAACCAGAGAAAAACATTAAAGTCTTTGCCAGGTGGGTTCTCCCACCTGGCAAATCAACAGTCCAACTTTGTAATATTTTTTTCCTACGGTGGCATATATTTTATTCATTGGCAGGTTGAGAAGCAACAGGGATTGAAGTTCTATACTTCATCCTCTATCACCTGGGTAGAGTATTAACTACACACGCCACCATCTTCAGATGGCTAACTCCCTATGACATTCCCATGGGCTTACATGATTTTATTTCTTCTCTTGTGTTAGGTGCCACATTGTGTGGTATGCTTTTTTTTTTTTTTTTTTTTCTTTTTTTTTTTTTTTTTTTGGTACTCACTGCATAGTCAGTGGTATTACTGACAAAGCAGCCCAACCATGTTACGATACTGAGACTCTTAAAATCAAGGACAGTTGTCGTACTGAGATTTGTACCCAATCACTCATGTCTGTGGAATGCTGAGAAAGGGTGTGGCTATGAGTCCTCAGCTGCCGATGTAGGTGTGAGCACCTCATGTGGCTCAGGCTTGTGTTTATAGCTTGTTCACAGGTGATGCTGATGCCTCTGCTCTAAAGACCACACTTTTGGTCCTCCTTGTCAAGAACACACTAGTTACTCAATAAATGTTCTTTAAAATTTCAAGGATTACACATTACTTTTAGATTTTGATTTAAGGTAAAATTAAAGCATTTTGTCAATTATTCAAAGTAAATATTCTATAGATCCTTACTATTCAAAGTGAGTACCTTGGGCTTCCTGAGTAGGCGATTCATAGAGGCGTGCCAGGAATGCAGAATTGTGGACCTCCTGGTGCAAATACTGAATCAGAATTCCCATTTTAACAAATGTACACAAAAAAACTGAGATGCTCATGGTGTGTGTTCATCATTTCTGTTTTGGGGTAGTTTTACCAATCTTAAGACATCTTGAAAAGGCGGGGCCGGGGACTGGCTTGGACTATTCTATTTGCCAATTGTCTAAGTGACAATATTTGTTTTATTTTATCCCTAGAAGTGCACCAAGATTTAAGTTTTTAAGAACTTCAACTGTTTAAGTGTGTGGGTTTAATTTTAATTATTATTCATTGATCCTTTCTTATAATAATGCAGACACAGATGGATGAAAGAACTATTGAGATGTCCAATTACTTCAACAAAAGGTAAATAGTAGAGAAATGTGAGAAATAAGATCTACCTAGAGAATATACATGTTTCAATATGTTGGCAATCCTGCAGAATTTGACACCATGAAGATAGGAATTATTTTCTTAGGAGCACTTGTAGATGTAAGACAAGTTTCAATATGTCAATCTACATACAATTTGTACATTTACAAGTAGTGAAGAAAGTTAAGTATATACTTAAATAAACAAAATATCATATTAATGTAGTTCTTCTGATTTTGTTTGCACCCTGCCTAATTAGCAAGCTAGCAAAATTGCAATTATTCATCATGAATTAAGAACATTTTGTAAGTAGTTTAAAATACATATGAATTTAATTCTCTCAAAACTGATGCTGTATGCTCCAAATGTTCACACAAACATTATTTAATTCTCTCTAAACTGATGCTGTATGCTGTCAGTGTTCAAACAAACATTATTTAATTCTCTCTAACCTGATGCTGTATGCTCTAAGTGTTCACACAAACATTATTATTTATAGAGACAGTTATAGAGTGTTTGTTTTAAATAAAGAAATTTCATAGCATACAAAATATTATTAATGTAATGGGTTAGCTTGGGGGAAATTTATAACAGAAGAAATATGTATCAAGTTGGAATTTAATTTACTTCTGGGTTTTAAATAGTCTTTCAGATCGGCTTACGGTTGCAAGCCTAAAAAGTAGTCATCTCTCTTCGACAGACCACTCATGCAGATTTAGGCCTAAGAAATGGAACAGGAAGGACCAGGGGAATGGCCGTCACTGATGTCAGTTACTCAAGTAAAAACTGTATCAACAGTAATCCAGACTGCAAGGAGAGGCTGGAAACCATTCATGTGCACTGGACAACTGATGTAAGTGATCAACTCTTTAGTTGTTTGATACTATGAAAAATGAAGAAAATTCCTGAGCATTTACAGGTTTCGACTATGTATTGTGATTACACGATACAGGTCTTTACTGTAAAGTAGGGTTCACCAGACACGTTTATACATTAGTTACTCCAGCTGTATGAATAATTTCACTTGTTTTGATTTCATGGTCCTTGTTTTTGTTCGTGAAGTCTGCAGTAACAAATGCCATGGGTCAGGTGGCTATAAAACAGAGATTTTCTTACAGTTCTGGAGAATGGAAGATCAAGATCAAGGTTTTGTGTAGACTTTTCTTCTTGGCTTGCTCTTTTCTTCCCTTTTCTTCATATGGTTTTCCCTCTGTCCAGGCCTGTGTTCTAATCTCAAAAGGATGCCAGTCATATTGGATTAAGACTCACCCATTTGATCTCACCCCAATTATCTCTTTAAAGGCCAATCTCCAAACACAGTCATACTCTGAACCAGCAGGGGTTAGAACTTCAACATACAAATTTTGGATGACACAATTCAGACCATAATAAATCCTACCATCTTTTAAGTTAAAATCTGAATTCTTATGGACAGACTGAAGAATACACTATGTGTAGTTAAAGCCATGATGGCATTATCACCTGGAGAACTGATATTTTTCAGAGTGTCAGTAAATTGCTATGCTAATTTAATATCTACTACTTTACGTTTGGTCGGTATGAATCTGTCATCGGGTCTCTCAACACATCTGGATTTTGAGTTTGCAGGGTCTTATGCGTAAGACTGCAAAACTCATTTATTTCCTACTTCATCATTCAACAATTCCACTTGTGTTACTCTGTTTCCTCAGCCGTCCATAAACACATAGCAGTCATCATCACTTTATTTGGGACTGTTATTCCTGGACAGAGAAAGGGAAAAATAGATGTTACTAAACTTGTCATGGCTTTTGAACATGTATAGTTAATTGCTTGGTTTTATAGGTTATTTCCACAAAGGTCTGCTGAATTGTACTTTGGAACATTCTATCTGGAGGAAATGAATGGATAATATATCTACTAGCTCAATTTCATGTTGGTCAATATCTACTTGGTCAAATTTTACCCTTCATTTGGGTTGACACATTAGGGGGAAAAAAAGGTCATGTAAAACTTATACCACACTTAAAATATTAATAGTAAATGGTTATTTATTGTTTGTCTGCAATTTAAATTTAACTGAGAATTTTATTCTGGTGACCCTGTCAGGATACACACTCAAGCATCTTCATGCAGATGCACAGATGTCAGTTTCTCCAGACCTGCTGCATGGATAGGACTCATCATGATGCAGTGGGTGGCAGCACCCTAGCAGCTCCTTCCTGGGAGACATGGCAGCTCTGGGCCACTGGCCAGCAGGCAAGCCTAGAAGGGGAGGCAGTAATAGGGAGGGACGTGAGGTCCAGGCAGGAAGAAATAGTCAAAGAAGAGATGAATAGCATAATTTTCTAAAAAATGAGTCATGCCTCTTTATCTGCTATGGAGCATACTGTATTAGACTCTGGACACTTAGCAACAGCTAACACTATATTCCTGGCTTGCAGGATAGCTTAAATATTGTAGGTATCCTGATCTAAAAATGCTCAATGAAATGAAATAATCTTCATTAAATAGAGGTTTTTTTAAAATGACTACTTGTGTAAAAACAGTCTCCTACCCAAGCAAAACTATCAGTTGGATTGCTTTCTGGATATCTTTTTAAAAACAAAGACCAGTAGCTGGTCCTGCCTCCCTCATGTGCCTCCCAACTCCCACCTCCAGTTGGCCAGGGAACGGACTCCTTTACCAGCTAAAACACTTGGGAAAGCGGGCCTTGCACCTCATCTGGGCAGCATAGTGGAGCTCACCCTGTTGACGAGGCACAGGTGAGCCAAGCCTCAGCACATGAGCATGGGAGACCTAGCCCCTCCTCTCATCTGCCATATGGCAGCACGCATGGGTGGAGAGATCCGCACCCGCAACCCATCAATGCAGGTGGGAGAACTATCCCTGCCCCTCATCAGCCGCAGCACTTGGGAGAGTGGCCCCTGCACCTTACCTGGGCAACACAGTACAGCTGGCCCTGAAGGTGTAGGTGTGGGAGAACCAACCCTGAGGACGTGAAACCTGAAAGCTGGAGAACTGGACCTGCCCCTTGCTCATCACTACAAGGGATGAACTAGTCAGGGCAGTGATAGAGAGCTCACCCTGGTGGTGAAGACAGGGGAGAGCTGGAGGACTGACCAACCCTGCAACTACCCGGGGTTAGAACCTGGGTTATATGTTGGCCCACCCCACCTGTGATCTGCTGGAACACGGGGGTGGGGGTGGGGTGGGGTGGGGTGTCAGCCCTGTGGACCCAGGGCTGCAGGATCTCCACAATACAGAGCAGCAACAGGATGTCCAGGAAGTGTCCCGGTGAGGGCCCAGCGCTGATGGTGCGGCTGAGCCAGGGGCCTCGAACCGGACCAATGATTCTTTGTGATAAACGACTGCATGTAAAAATGTATGGATAAAGGGATTTATTGTGTGACTCACTGTGTCACACTGCAGCTTCCATGACGGGATTTCCCCCTTCTTCCTTTTTTTTCTCTTAAATTGTATTTGTTTTATTTTGGCAGGGGAGGGAGATGAGTAGGCTTGGGAGACCTGATGTGAAAGACACAAAGAATAAGTAAAAAGTTTAAAAAAAAGACCCAAAAATTGGATAAATTCCATCAAATATTCAAATTAGTAAGATTAAAAAAGCAAAATTAAAACATTAAATAATACTTTTTATTGAAATGTTTATAAGGCAGATCCAGGAGAATGACATAAAATCATGGTGTACAATTTGTTAACAATATTTTACAGGACAAAGCAAAACTGAATATGCACAAGGACATTTTGTACAAAGAAAATCATACACGCCAATACAAAATAGCTAATGATAAAGGCAAAAAACAAGTATAATTAATTAATAATAGAATATTAATTTTAATGTAAATTGTGTATTATCCTTTAAAATCTTTTAAAAGTAAGAATTATTACAGTCTAACCTATTCAAGAATGCTAAATAAATATTGTCACAAAGAACCGGAAAGGATACAATTTAGATTTCACAGAACACAGAAATTCAGCTGTAATTGTTTAAACACAGGAAGAAGCGGGGACTTGTCTGTTTTCTAGTAGCCTCGATTCTGCCTCTGAGTGTTGCCTTGACCCTCTGGGGACAGATGTTTATCCACAACCTCATTAGCCAGACAGAAGGGCCCATAAAGAACACATGCCACTTTCCTTAGAGTAGTCCTCAGAGGCCAGCACTCATCACAGGGACACCTCTCAGTCAGTCACAAGACCAGTCACAAGGACACCTCGCTCCAAGAGGTGTGAACAGCAGTCCTCAGCAGCTCAGGAGTGAGAAGAGCAGACTGTGAAGGATGAAAACCTGCGCAACTGTGGAAAACCTTGGAAGGAAATCTCTGTGAGAATAATTCCATAAAGCACCTGCTTTTGTGAGTTACCTCAGCTCATCTAGCTACCAGGAGTGTCCCTAAGCTACTGGGAAGTCTCCTGGTCTGTCTGCATTGCGGATCTGTGCACAGTGAAATTTAGTGATTTGTAAACTTTAAAACAACCCAACAATCTCTAGTATGCATGCTAGGCTAAACAGAAGCACTGTTTTAGTATCATATGGCTAGAACCCCTAAAAATTAAGCACTTTATCATTTTGTCACACTCAAAAGTGTTGAAGAACCGTTCACTCCTGTGAAGTTCAGAAGAACAATTTCCCCTAAAATCGCTACACTTCATTTTAGGTAATTACAAAGACTGAACATATGCCAGAATTTACCCTACTCAGTTCTGCACAGTGCAGGTTGAGCAACTCATTTTCCTGACATCACACAGAGCCGTAACACTGGACTGACGTACGTTATACTATGTGTGACATTGCTTTGTCATCAATTTACAAAACAATTTCTACTTTATTCTGCTTGCACATTTCAAAGCAGGATTTTATAGACTGATACAGGTATAATTAGTTTACAGTATAGTTCCGAATTACATTTATAGTACTTATATTTTAAATGCCATGTGAAATACTTAAATTTTATAAATAAACCTCATTTTGAGAGGGAACACTGTAGAATATATTACTAAATAGCTTAATGGCATAAAAATTTAAATTAAGACTTTTGTTATATTACATAAGAAATGAATAATAGAAAAAGCTGGAAAAAATATATGTTTTGAGACAGGGTCTCTTTACATAGCCCTGGCTGTCCTGGAAGTTACTATGTTGATCAGGTTAAATATATTCTTGAATCCCTTTTAAAAAATAATTTTCATAATTTGACTGTAAGTAGGAACATATATTTATCATTAACAAATTAATTTTGAAAGTAAAATTTTTCAATCAATTTGAAGTTATGCTAATGTTTAAGAAAATAATTATGTAGTTTAGCATGAACTCATCAGTCACTCTCTGTATTATACAAAATAATTAGCTCTGATAAGTAATCATAATTTATTCATACTTTATAATGTTTTAAAATTTAAATAAAAATCTCATGTAGGTTATCTGAGCTAAATTTTAGCATGTCTTCTTTAAAAAGATGTTAATATGAATATATTTATATTTAAATATGGTTTTAAATATTCCTAATAAAGGAGACATGAACTCTGCACAAAAGCTAAGTAGCATGATACATGTTATATGGGTTTTTTCCTCATAGGAAAAATTATGTGGCTGTCTTTACAAAGGATTAAGACAGATTATGTTTTCTACATTCCTATCATTTTCTCACTCATCCTTCTCAAAACATAAATTAATAAACAAATTTTCACTCCTCTTTAAAAACCTTCCCTACCCTCCCTCACCCCTAAAAAACTGTAATTATATTTCATTTACTTTGTGTGTGTGAGAGAGAGAGAGACAGAGAGAGAGAGAGATACAGAGAGAGACAGACAGAGAGAGAGAGAGACAGAGAGGGAGGAGAGAACACATCATCCCAGGGACAGCCTCAACTCCTCAGGCTGGTCTAGAGGTGCCTGTGCCCACTGAGACATCTCCTTAGTCCTGCTCTTTAAAGGGCAAGCTCCTCCCAACTTGGCACATTTGGCAGCAACAAAATTCAGTCTACTTCTAAAGCCAGAAAAATGCCTTTAAAGATAAAGAGAAAATTATGAAAAAGAAAAATTACAGAAGTAGTAAATTAAGCAACTGAAAGTCAGTAAGTAGATATGCATTGTGAGAGGGGCCTTTCAACATTTAGAATTGTAATGACTATATTACATTTACTCTAAAACTAAAGTTATTCCATTTTTGTAGCATTCCAAATAAAAAGTGTCATTTGAAATATAATTGTAGTTTTTAAATAATTTTATACTTCCAAGGATCCCTTGTATGTATAATAGCAGTAACTTTATATTATGGGCTACCTAACATATATAACAATGTACTTTAATCATCTAACTTTTAGAAATACTTCATTGTATTTTCACATTAAATTGTATTAGAATGAAGTTTAAGAAGTAAGCAAGTATTGAAAACACATTGCTATTTTCACTAGTTCATGACAGTATTGGTATGTGTGTATGTATGTATTTACTTAGACACAGCCTCAATGTAGCTCTGGATGTCCTGGAACTCACTCTGTAGACCAGGCTGGTCTCTAACTCTTGGAGATTGCCTGTGTCTCCCTCCTGAGTGCTGGGATTAAGGGTGTGCGCCACCACACCCAGCTTGTAGGTAATTACTGTTAAAAGCCATCACTATAATGAATTCCTACTAAGAATTCATGATTATGATCAATATAATGAGAATAGGGTGTTCAATATTACAGTTCACCAAGAAATCATCGAAGAATAGTGGGTAATTTTCCAGACTAACAATGCAGGAATAGAAAAAGACACTGGTGGGAAAGACAGGTTCCACAAAAAATAAGAGTCATTTTATTTTTGATGGTTGGATTCGAGTCAGTAGGTAACTTTAAAAATGATACAGTTTTCTGAAGAACACATATAATTATATCTTATGTATAACTTTGTACTATGATAAATAAGGAACAAATGGAGAAAACATAGTATATCCCAAAGTTTGAACAAAATGCATTTTACACGTGGAATACCAGCACTGAGAAACTGTATGAATAATCTGTATGATTATATGTCTCTGGAGTAGATTTATAATTAGCCACTTGTCCTATTATCCTTCGTGCTTATAAATTGCTTCCTAGTGAACGGTAGTGAAGGCAGGAGGGTTTCCCAGGAAGAGCAAAGGACATGGCCACCTGATGGGAATTTCTGAAGAGCTGCAGGATCTCGACAGTTCGTCTGTACTGCTCTGACCCTCTCCCTGCTCAGTCCTTCACTGACAGGGAGGCACTGTGCTATTGTGGGTTCCGGAACAATAAAATTATGATTAAGATACTTCTATACATCCTCTGATGCACACAATGTACTCTAAAGACTGTCAATGGCTATACAAGAGAAAACATCCAGACTGACGTCATGAATGTAGTGCCTGGAGATGGGGCAGGGGTGGTATATCCTGATGTTTCATAAGACAACGGCTTCTGAAGGATGACTACCTGGCCATGGCTGCTCACCCTGCTACCTATTCACCGTGTGACCTTAGGTAAATTCAGTTTTTCTATCCTCCAGTTTCCCCATGTGTAAAATGAAGATAACTATTTCATGGGTCTGTTGTAAATATTAAATGGGACAGGTGTTGAGAGCCATGCCACATTCCCTCAGTGGACATCAGTAAAATCCCACTCAGGAGGAGTGGTGGCTGGCCAAAGTAACAAATTCGACCTGACATAGGACCATGTGCAGACCTGACACTTCCACAGCAATTACGTTCTACAGTTCCTGGGGTTGGTACTATAGTCAAAAGAACAGCCGGAGCGGCCAAGTCATGGAGTCCTTTCCCTGACTGACATGAATATGAAAATGAAACTGCTCTGTAACATAAGAAAATAAAGCTATCATGAGTTGTGCGTTAGCAGTATTCATTTCATATCTCCAGTGCATTTTAAATACGATTTCAGGTTCGTCTGTAATCTGTGTGTGCTCATACACTCACACTGCTTTGTATAATTAATGCTATTTTCCAGTCCCATTTTATGAAGGTATAAGATTGCTCCTGTGCACCCTAGATGCTAATACATTGTGTAATACATTGTGTCCCTCCTCAATAATATATAATTATGCATTTCTGTTTCTTAAGCTGGGTAATAATTAAAATCTTTAGCCTCAAAGAAAAAGTATATCCGCTGAGTAACATTAAAAGCTTCAAATCCTGCTGGTTTGCCAAGTGTTCTAAACACTCTATATTATCAACTACAAATATTTCTGCCTGATTATGCAATATAGTTAAAATAGCAATACTGTTACAGTTGCACAAAAGAAAATATTCCTAGATTGTAACAATACACGTGGGCTACAAAATCTCATGTTGGCAAAATATGACATTTATAAAACTGAACGTGAAGAAAATCCTATCACCGTTTCAGCCGAAATCTCACTGCCAGGTTTCACACTACAGCAAACTGACAGTCCACTTACTGGGCACGCGGAGGGCATCGTGAAGCGATGGCATGAGAGGACGTGTATATGGCACCCGTCAGCATCTCTTTTCGTCACATCACTGTGACCCTCTCTGGGGACAGATGCGGGACTGTTCCTCCCAGGCCTTCCTCTGGAAACTGGCTCTTTTCCCAGCCCTTTTTAATTCTCTTGAGCTTTCGGCTCATGCATGGGAGGAGTAAGATCGTCTTACCCAGAATGACAATCGAGGGCAGGACAAGGGCAAGGACGAAGTTTGGCGGTGTGTAAAAGCGGTAGTACTCTTCTGCAAAGGCGCGCTTCCATCCGTAAATTAGCACGTGGAAAGTGCTGATGAGCAGAGCCACGTAGCCGAGCGTGGACTTGAGAGAGAGGGAAAAAGGGAAATACATCACTCATGCACATAACAGCCTATGCGGATACACTGCTCATGTTTTAATCCTAAGTCACTGACCTACTATCATCTGAGTTAAGCAATTTAAGACAGTTTCCTAAATTTCATATACACTTATTTGCAGTGCTCCAATCTTGCACATATCAGGCCATAATGCATAAGCTGAATAGTCTCATTAGTTAATTTAGCAGAACATGAGCATTTCCATGCCATTAAAAATGAAAGCATATCATTAATGTTGTGCAATGTTTTATTAAATGGGTATGCATAATCACTCCTTTGTGTTAATCATTCTGATCGCAAATTTATTCAACTGTAATTAATACCACTTTTATATTGTGTTTCTGTCCTTAGGACTGATTCTAGCTTTTCTCTAGAGGTCTAGATATGCACGGTGTCCATACGCTTTATAAAGGTTGTACAACTGTCATGGCACACGGCTGTGACCCCAGTACTAGGGAGGACAAGGGAAGAGGACTGCAAATTCAAAGCCAGCCTGATCTACACTGTGAGTCTGAGGCCGGCCCAGGCTACATAGTGAAACTCTGTCTCAACAAATAAGCAAAACAGTGGTGAGGGTTATCCAAACTGCTGCATGTTGTATATAAAAACCATGTAACAGTGTATATATAGGTATATATAGGTATGTGCACAAACACATATACAACATTAAATACCAAAGAGGTTTTTTTTTTTTTTTTGGGGGGGGGGGTTCGAGACAGGGTTTCTCTGTGTAGCTTTGCGCCTTTCCTGGAACTCACTTGGTAGACCAGGGTGGCCTTGAACTCACAGAGATCCACCTGCCTCTGCCTCCGAGTGCTGGGATTAAAGGCGTGAGCCACCACCGCCTTTTATATATATATATATATAACATACATAGACACTACTTAATAAGAAAATATTATAAAACTTAGAGTATTAATATGTAATATAAGAAACAATTCAAACATGTGGTTACTGACCACAATGAGTGAGATGACTAAAAATATTTTAGTCAGTCATTTTATAGGTTAAAAGGTTACTGTTTTCAGTTCCCTAATTTACTATATTTAAGGTTACTTACTTTGTCAACTAGTTTATACTACATAAAAGTAACAGCACATTAGTATAGTGATGTCATGTCTAAGTTCACTAGGAAAATGTCGGCTCTCTAGAAGGCAAGATGTTTGCAATTAGTCATCTAACATTATGATGACGGGTGTCTGTCTAGAACCTTCTATCAGAAAGCCTTCTATTTCCTTTCAGGTGTGATAAACTAGTAGTTGGGAAAGTATTCCCATTCCCCTTTCTTCAAAGGGAGAAAAGGAATTTAGACAAGGGTTGTCCTTAGTTTCAATAAAATTTTTGCATGACTTTAAAAAAGGAATGAGTCGGAGGGAAGTAGCAGGGAGTGTATATAATAAAATGACATTGTATATGGCACTTTCAAATATATAAAAATATTATTTAAAAATGTCCTCAAGCAGCCAGGCATGAGGATGTACACCTTTAATCCCAGCACTGGGGAGACAGAGGCAGGTAGATCTCTATGAGTTTCAGGCTAGCCTGGTCTACAGAGTGAGTTCCAGGACAGCCAAGGCTATACAGAGAAACCCTGTCATAACACCTCCCTGTTCCTCTGGGGGAAAAAAAAAGTCACTAAGCAAGGAATAAAATAAGACAATACACTATCAAAGGATTCTACTATATATATTGTATATATTGTGCTGTATACCATTTGGATCAGAAAATATAGATTGTGACCATATAACTAGAATCCAAATTTCATATATATTTAAAGTGTGTAAATATGTTATACAGATATTAATGGAGGTGACCATTTAACTTTTTAAAGAACACAAGTATTCTTTGATTTCTTTACTGGTACTCTTGTGCATTGGTTTATGACTGACATAGTAAAATACATTAACAAGATTCACAAATGCAGTTGGTTGTCACAACCATTAGCATAGTGACCTTGTTGGACAGTGCTTGTGACTGGTGTGTGCGTGTAAGTTCATCTGACTAATAATAATCTGACTTTTGCCGGGCGGCGGTGGCGCACGCCTTTAATCCCAGCACTCAGGAGGCAGAGGCAGGCGGATCTCTGTGAGCTCAAGGCCAGCCTGGGCTACAGAGTGAGTTCCAGGACAAGCTCCAAAGCTACACAGAGAAACTCTGTCTCGAAAAACCAATAATCATCATCATCATCATCATCATCATCATCATCATCATCTGACTTTGGGGGGCTGAAAAGATGGCTCAGTGGTTAAGAGCACTTGCTCTTGCAGAGGACCTGGTTTGATTTTTAACACCCACATGGTGGTGCACAACTGGTCCAAAACTTCAGTTCCAGCGGATCTGACACCTTCGTCTGCCCTCTGTGGGCACCAGACATGTACATGGTCATGCACAGATACACACGTGAGCAAAGCGCTTGTAAAGTAAATCTTTTTTAAAAAGTCAAAGCGAATTGACTTTCGACATTACATCTGACCTCAGCCTACTGCTCCCCTTTTATTCCACAACATCACAGGCATTGCTATGATGGCTTCTATGTAACACGCGCTAGCCTTCCCTTTACCAAGCAGAGTGGCTGGAATCCGGCCTCCAGCCACGTGTGCGGCCTGAACTGGATGTGCGAGCACGGCCTCAAAGGCACTCTTTTCAGATGGCACATATGTAACATCGAACTTAGCAATGAACTTCTATGCTGTCCGGTGTGTTACCGAACAAAACCCCACATACCTGAATAAAACTGAATTCCCTCCAGTTTAGAGCATTTGTCACCGAAGGGATTGAAGTGACTGCCAGGAGGGACAGTAAGCCCAGGCTCATGATGCCAAAGGAGATGTACATTTCGATTCTCCAAACCTCTTCCTCATTCCAAGCATTTTCAATATTTGCGTGAACCTAACCAAAAAAAATGTGAATTTCCTTTACTTCAGAGAACATTAGCTGATTCTACACACCATTTACTATTGGCCTAAGAAGAGCCAGGCCATTTATGATCATGTTTAAGGTGTACTAATTAAGGAGTATTAATTCAGTATAATGAGCCATCGTGGAGAACCTGTTCTTAGTATTATTCCAGATGTAGAGAAAAGAGAGAATGTTAAATCGAAACAGGACTAATACACCCTCCTTTCCTATCCTGTAAAGAGGGCACAAGCCTATGCCATCATGTCCACCGTGAGTCACTACTGCAGAGGCCCTGAGTCCTAGACCGTGGAACGCCGACTGACTAGTTCTCAAGTGACAGAAAAGGAGCATCTGTAGTCAGATCTGAGGTGCTTTTACGGGTTCATGTAACTGTGGCTGAATGTTTGGAGGATGTTCTACAAGTTTAACTTGGACTTCTAAGCGACCTTCGTCCTCACCCAGGGTCGATTCCTCTTTCTTCTTAACCTTTCTTTCCTGGAAACCAAACTTTCCTCAGGATAAGGTTCTGTGGAGCTGAAATATCTGCCCACTTGAATGACTCACTAATATACCTTCCCAGCTCCTGTTTCATTCTTTTGCAATATTTTTCTAAAAATCCTTCCCTTGTATTGCTACTGCATATTAATCCAGTCTGACTTAACTGTGAATTTGTGGTAATCTGCATACTGAATACTTCTAGTATTATCTGTTTATCTACAAGCAATATAATTGGAGCGTAAGTTAAGAGTTGGACTCCTTCAGCTGAAAATTGGACTTAAGTGTATATCTGCTGGCGGAAAAAAAGCACAGTCTTAATACCATCTTAACTTTGTCCAGTTTCAGTGAACAAAGCAGACTTAAATTTAAAAAAAATAAAGCCACTCCTACCAACATCCCAAAAGAGCTCTTGGACTCCTATGTTGAAAAAGCTCTGGCTAAATTCCTGTCCACTGGGTGTGGTGGCACATGCCTTTAATCCTAGCAGATTAAAGAGGGCAGAGGCAGCAGGTCTCTTCATGTTCGAGGCCAACCTGCTTTATGTGGAAACTTCCAGGCCAGTGAGGGCTACATAGTGAGACCCTGTCTCAAACAAAACAAGCACCCCCCTAAAAAAACATATTCCTCTCCAATATCTGCACAGCTATGCAGAAGAGCAGCATATGCTGATACATAGAGACCCTGTCTTAAAAAAAACAAACAAACAAAAAACCCAGAAACAGTACTTCCGCTCCCTCAATGTACCCCAGGAAAAATGCCGCTGTGAAGTATATATCAATTTACACCGTTTTAACTCAGAGTTTACAGTTCCTACTATGACAGGCCACGAGAGCCAGATGAATAACAAGCGTGTTCAGTACCTGCTGATAAGCCATGTTGAGAAACAAGTATCTTTCTGACCTCCTCATAGGTAAGCAGAGGCTGTAGGCAACATGGACCACAGCAAAGAAAAAGCTCAACAGGCCCAGCTGTTTCCTACACTGTAACCAGGTGTCCAGCCAAGGTGGAAATTTGCGGTATTTGGTGCCATAATGAAGCTGATACGCCGCCGCCAGGAGGCCCGACAGGTACACCAGGGACAGCAGAGTAATGGCCACTATAGGCAAGGTTTTGTTCACAATCTCAATAGGAATCTTGTAAAAGTCACTCTGCTGGTTTCTGGCATATGGATGTATCACATCTCTGACAAAGGAATAAAGGAAGAAAAATGTGGCCAAGCTTATGGCTACTACCACTGGTCCCCTCCAGAGAGTAAACAGTCGCAGGGGTAAATTTTCAATCTCCTTGGCTGATGATAAGGATCCCAAGTCCACAGGAATAAAATTCAACTGACGGGCAAGTTCAATAACCTGTTGTCGAGCTTGGATATTGTTGCTGCATATATAAACCTGTAAGGAAAAACAGAAGGCTTGTTACCACGCTGGTTCATAAAAGTCCAACCACCAGTCACAAATTGTACTGAACCTGTGGTGCATTGTTTAATGACTTCCAGTGATACCAGTGGATGAAGATGAGAAAAAGTGATTATTAACTGCAAGTTTTTAAACAGACTTACAGTAAATACTACCATGGGTATTATTAACAGTTTTAAAACAGTATCTTAACCATGGATTAATCAATCAAAAGTATCACACTATGGTAAGATTTATTAGTATCTTAAAACAGACTTAAAATAGTGCAATAGAAACAAAAGGGTCTTTGCCCCCTATGAAGAAAATAACGTGAAGAGAATCCAGCTGCAACCTGGAAGGCTCAGAGAGGTTCACATGAGGAGGCTGCTGGAAGAGAGGTCTGCTCTTCTAGGGCACCTGGGTCAGCAGCAGCTGCAAACGAAGGCACACCCTCCCAGAGGCCTATGTGGCCATTTCCTCCCAGCCAGCTTTCTAAGGGTGAGACTGGATCTCCTTGCTTCTATGGGCAACTTTTAGTTCTAGGAATGTAGAGATTCTGCCTACGAGAGTGATGGAAAGCCCTGCCCTTCAGAGCTATCCAGCAAGAGTGCAGATGGGCACGGACTCCAGGTGGTGGCCTTGTCAAGTAAAATGTACAAACTGTGTCATGATGCCAGACTCCTTATACACTTTATCTTTACGTTTAGAGGCCAATTCATTATGTATCTGTAAAACACTTGAATAATTCCAGGTATACTGTTTCATTGGTGAGTATATATAATTTCTTCATTTTTTTGATAATTATATTCTTCACAAGTAAAACGATGATTCTGTAAGTCTATTAACTTAAACAGAATGAAACTGCCATTTTCTAAGACTAAACCTATCATCTCTTTAGGAACTCCATTGATGGCGTAAGTAGGGTGAGGAGGCTTTAAACCCTTTTGATACTATAATATAGTCGAAAATTCAACAAGTATCTGTTGAACTTCCAGCTCACTACTGGAATGAGCTACTACTATGAATAGAAAGATCATCTCATTCAGGGCTAGAAAAATATTGGTACAAAGTCTCTAGTGCTGTTTGAGGAAAACAAATTTCCAAATATATCCCCGAAGACGTTGGTGCACAGGCCCTGAAAGAGGCCACACTGAAGTGCTGGCATGCTAAACTTACTTTCACGAAGGGGACAATACAGAGTTCAGCTTTCAGGTTTTGACTCTCAGCTGATGGTAGCCAGCTTTATGAATCATAAACTCTGTGCTATTAAACAAATATGGATTTCTAAAATAGGAATCCTCTTGTAGCAAAGAAATAAGAAAAACATTGGTATTAATTTACTGCAGGTGTGAAATGGTGGAGCAAATTCTTTTTTCTTATTTGGAGAAAAGCCTATAAATAATAACATTATAATAGACCCTTTTTCTTATATGGAGAAAAGCCTATAAATGATAATATATTACAATAAACCCCTTTTTTCATATGTGGAGAAAAGCCTATAAATGATAACATATTATAATACTCTTTTTTCTTATATGGAAAAAAGCCTATAAATGATAACATATAATAAATCTAGAACTATAAGTGAAACATTTAAAACTGGTGAATGTTCATCATTCAAGCATGATGAAGTACCAATTATATGGCTCTTGTCATGATGGAGCTTGTAGCTCATTTTGAATTTGAATTTAATCACTGTTCCATGAAGGTTTTTTTCCATTAAAAATTAAAATGATCATGAATATGAGCAAAGGATTATGTCAACTTTGTCTCATAGGCCCTGGCTCAAATTTGCCAATTTTATGGGACATGTTTTCTTAAAAAAGAAAGGAAGAACTGTCTCTGGCTGCTGGAGTGTGGCTCATGATCAGGCGCTTGCCTGACTTGTCCTGGTCTGGTCTCTAACAGAGGTGGGGAAAGCATGCACTGTTTTAATACTTGAGCCAGGTGAGGTGGCTTATGCCTGTAATCCCCGTCTTTGGGAGAGTGCCACAAGGTTGAGGCCAGTGTGGACTCAAGCGTGAGACTGTCTCAAAAAACCGAAAGCAAGAAGGGCGCAAGGAGAGAGAGGGGCAGACTCGGAGTGAGTGGTTCCCGTATCGGCCAGTCTTGTCAATGTGCTTGAGTGTGAAACCACCTAAGGGAAGGCTGGGCACACTTCTGGAGGTGTCGGAGGGCATTCGCGGTGCAGGAAGGAAGAGCTTCACGGTGAAGGTGGGCTAACCGTCCTGTGGGCTGGGGTCCTGGATGAATGAATGAAGAGAAAGGAGAAAGCCAGCAGGATGGAGGTCCGCCCTTCCTCTGCTGTCTGCCCCTATGACGTGAGTGGCTCTCCTCCATCACCGTCCCTCTCATGAGGGACCACACCCGCTGGAACTGTGAGCAAAGTCAATCTTTCTCCCTTGAGGCCAGGCACGTGTGTCCCAGTGATAACAAGTCCTCAATATAGAGTTCATGACCCTGACACATAGAATAAAATGATAGTGCACTGTGCAATAAATGGAACAATTAGCGGTCTTTCTTAAAGACTTATTGTACGTGAGTTTGTGCACATGAGGGCAGGTGCCCTCAGAGGCCTGGAGTTGGAGCTACAAGCAGCTGTGAGCTACCCGGTGCGGCTGCTGAGGACCAAACTCCTGCCCTCTGCAAGAAGAGTATCTGCTCTTCACTGCTCAGCCATCTCTCCAGCCCCATAATTAACTGTCTCTGTGAGCAGAAATGAGAAGGTCCTTCTACCACAGCCCTCAGATTTAATACCTAAGCACCTCTGAAGGGCCTCTAAAGTGGCCTCCTTATGTGTTTTCTTATAGATGTTCTCATTCCAGAAGCATTAACAGAACCTGCCATCCACTTCGTTCACAAAGTGGACTACGTGAAGAGTGAGCCCTAGTGTGACCCCGAGCCTTGTACTCTGAGAGTGAATCTGAGAAACCCGGTCTACCTCTGCCTGCCTGCCCCAGGGCCTGAACTCCGTGCTTAGAACAGACTTTACTTTTCATATGCCATAAGAACTTAATCTATGAAAAACACAAAGGTTATTCTTTAGGATTCTTACGAGTTCTATGAAGTCCTATTTCATCCAGAGATGGAATACTGTATTACCAAACAACAAAGCAGAAAGGGGAAGGGGGAGGAGGGGCAGAAAGAGGGGGGAAATACAAACATGTTACATCTTTTAAAAATTCTGGAGGATTAATGTAACGGGTCATATGAGACATCAGCTAACATCATCACCCTTTCTTTAATTAACTGGTTATTACAGAAAAATCCGTCATTTTATCAAGTTTCCACATCATTTTTTTGTGAAGAGAAACATGCTTTTACAAGGTTGGCATGTAGTCGTCACGTGACCTTACATAGTTTTCAAACAATCATTTAAGTGCATTCGAACCTGGTTTACTTGACTACAAATACCAGACATATAATAAAATTTAAGGCCACGCATACCTGGCGGCTGGCATCCTTGGGGCCTAACTGAAGTGCCCAAGCTGAGATAACGTTAAATCCTTTGACAATCAAGGAATCCGGGAAGAGCGAAGCCAGATACTCTGCGTTGGATTCTGGGTACTGGTTTACCTTCATGTTGTTGCTCACATCAATCAGGATTTTGCCCACAAGCAGATGTCTCAGGTCCCACAGGGAGGTGTAATGTTCTCTATGGATAGCCACGAATATTATATTTGTTTTTGTTAAAGCATCTTCATGGTGGGTGACATCTACCACATGAGGAAAAAATTCAGATGCAAACTTAGGATTTCTGCTTCCTATGACCACATGATAGCCACATCTAATAAGCCGAATGGTCAGAGACTTGGCAAAATCCCCACTTCCTATCACGCCCACAGTGACTTTCCTTGCATCTTTGATACCATTTATGCCGTTAGGCAAAAAAGTCTCCAGGCTCTTGGGGCTTCCCATCATAGAGATGGATTCCATGGTAGAACTGCTTCTAAGATCTCCAGGAATGTCCTAGCAGAGAGAAAAGAAAAATTTCCCCCAATTAAACCTATTAACAAACATTAAAACGTTTCTAGACACTGTAATTATGTCCTACATCTCTAAAGGCAAAATATTTTGACATGCTATATGACCCAGAACACAGCAAGCACAATGTGTAAGCTAGAGAAGATCTCTAAATAGAGAAATCAACACAAAGGTAAGCAGCTAAATGAGGCTTCGCAAGTTCACACAAATAACCTGGGAATCTTAAAATGTAGATTCTCACTCAGCCAGTCTGGAGGAAGACTCCAGAGTCTGCATTTCTAAAAAAAAAAAAAAAAAAAAAAAAACGGTGTGGATGCTGCTGGACTACGGAACCGCCTATGTGTAGCAGGGCTTACAGCAAAGAAGGAATTTCACTCAGATTGTCAAAAAC
Organism: Peromyscus melanophrys; assembly: GCA_902168415.1. Classification (NCBI taxonomy): domain Eukaryota; kingdom Metazoa; phylum Chordata; class Mammalia; order Rodentia; family Cricetidae; genus Peromyscus; species Peromyscus melanophrys. The sequence goes on along the minus strand of CABHPR010129941.1, from coordinate 5,387 downwards.
AGCTCTAGCAAGCATGAGCTCAACAGATCAGGCGGCAAATGACACCAGAAGCAGAAGAAAGGACCTTGATACCAAGAGATGGCTTTAAAAAGGATCCATAAAAACAAATTTCCATGCAATACAACCAAAACTGAACAGTCATTTAGGGGTTGAGTCTATGAGTTATCTGATATACCTGATTAACTACAGATTTTAAAGGCAACTAAGATAAAACAGCCAACAATAAAATTAATGCCATAGCTTGAACAATATTTAAAGAAAAATAGGCATCAAAATCTAGTGAAGAGCCAGGTGTGGTGGCACACACCTTAATCTCAGCACTCAGGAGGCAGAGGCAGGTGGATCTCTGTGAGTATGAGGCCAGCCTGGTCTATGGAGTGAGTTCCAAGGCCAACCAGGGCTATGTAGTGAGACCCTGTCTCCAATAAAATAAAATAAGAAAAAGAAAAAAGAAAAGAGAAAAACCAAACAGCAAAAACCTAGCAAAGGATTAATTAAATACCACAGACACCTATCCTTCACCCCATATTCCATAACATAGCTTCCCTATGTAAAAGGGTTTAGTCATGTTCATGGTCTCAAATACATAACATGTCTACTCATGTTCTCTCTTCCATCCATTGGCTAGGAAGACCATGATGACCTGGCGGCGGGGAGGGGAAATGTCAAGTTATTTTTTATTTAAGTGACTAATGTTTACATTTGTAATAACTTGCTCACTCACACAAGTCAGACTGCATCAGAGTCACTGCTGCCTCTGAATGAAAAATACTATTACATTCTGTCTCCACTGCGCAATTTCATTCACATTAACAGCAAATGCAGATCATTTCAGAAGTTAATGGATTTTACAGTAGAATGTTTCAAAACGTGGGCTTTTTTCCAGTTTTTGTTTTTTACTAAATAAAAGTTTTGGAGTTAGGAAAATTCAACTCTCTATCCTAGCAATAGGTCATATTCAATGACCCTGTGTGGTGGTATTGTGTTCCCCAAAATATTGGGTACCCTAATAAACTTATCTGGGGTCAGAGAACAGAAAAGCCACTAGATACTTAGGATAGGCAGTGGTAGCATACGCCTTTAATCCTAGCATTCCAGAGGCAGAAATCCATGTGTTTAAGGATACAGCCAAGCATGGTGACTCACGCCTTTAATCCCAGAAAGTGAGGCTTTAATCCCAGGGAGTGGTGGTAGAAAGCAGAAAGGTATATAAGGCATGAGGACCAGAAACTAGAAGCATTTGGCTGGTTAAGCATTTGGCTGGTTAAGCTTTCAGGCTTTGGAGCACAGTTCAGCTGAGAGCCATTCGGATATGAGGACACAGAGGCTTCCAGTCTGAGGAAACAAGATCAGCTGAGAAGTTGGTCAGGTGAGGTTAGCTGTGGCTTGTTCTGTCTCTCTGATCTTCCAGTGTTCACCCCAATAAGTGGCCTCAGGTTTGATTTTATTAATAAGAACTGTTAAGATTCCTGCTACAACCCTGAATAGATCCATAAACTAAATTGTAGAGGAAAAATACTAATATTAATATTGCTTAATTTTTATATAGTACAGGTTTCAGCTCGGTCTGATATTTTACATGTTAACCAGATCCAGAGAACTGCCCCGATAATGCTGTAGGTGCTGTTACAATGCCCATTTGCAGATGCGACAGAAAACAAGACCATTAATTTGTCCAGTGCTGCATGAGGACAAGTAAAGGCAGGATTAGAACGCCAGGGAAGGCAAGTGTTATTGGGTGGGTGTGAGGGATTTCAGAAAGGTCTGTTGTCCCTGCAGCTGCTGCTGTTAGCTGGGAAGTGGTGACAGGGACAGGGTGGAGGAGTCATGTGCCTATCTGTGATATTCTTTGGCTCCTTCACTGCTCTTCAGCATGACTTAGTGATTTTAATGTCTAACTTAGGTGACTGGAGAAAATTCACCGTCTTTACATCTATTACCTGTCTCACTTCAGGCCTTTCAGGTTAGGAAGTGTAATTATGCTCTCAGACAGTCCTAGGCAGCCAGGTAGTACAAAGCCAGCCTCACATTCCTGGACCATCCAGCGAATCAGCAAATAAAGGAATCATAAGCTATGAAACCAGAACTCATTCCATTTCTAAATTAAGGGTGAAATTACCAACTTGCCTTCCCCTCATATACACATTACCTAAGGATAAAAAGTGTTATGAGATCCACTCAGAAAGCCAGGGATTCCCATCAATCCTGAGCTGTTCAATATATACTACAGCAGCTCTCATGTAAGAACTGCAAAATCTTCTAGCATAATAATCATGATGATAAGGCCTTTTCAAGTTAAAAATAAAACACAAAGAAATTATCACTTATCTGCTTTTTTTTTTAATAGAACAAGTTCAGACCTCTCTAAATCAGAGTGTGAAGAAGTACATAAATACCTTAGAACCTAAAAACATCACCAGTGGCCTCTCATTAAACCACAAATTTTATATCTATTAATGGGCAACCCTTGTGTTAACATGTTTGGACCTTATTCACATAGTATTCGTAATGGCATGTTCTAACTGGACCCTAACAGAATAAAATTAACCTAATAAATAATGAGATTCTTTCATTGTAGGATTAAGGGGTGTGTGTGTGTGTGTGTGTGTGTGTGTGTGTGTGAGAGAGAGAGAGAGAGAGAGAGAGAGAGAGAGAGAGAGAGATTGATTTTATTTTATTACCTATTGTGTGCATTGGTACGGATGCATGTCTGTGGAGGTCAGGGGACAACTTTGTGGAGACAGTAGCTTTCTCTTTACACTGTGGGCTCAGGGGATCGAACTCAGATCATCAGGCTTGCACAGCAAGGACTTTTACCCATTACACCATCTTACCAGCCCCAAAGAGACCTTTCATGGATCCAAGATAGGAAATGTTTATTGTTAAAACCATATACGAGACTTTTGTGTGTTATTTCATAGAATATTTTCATGCATAATATTACTTTGTTAAATCCTCAGGTGGGTAGAGAATATATATTACCTCTCATATAAATGAAGCATAAGCTCAGATAACTAAGTAATTTGACAGCAAGGATTCAAATACAAATCTTCTAACTTCCCATGGGGCTTTTAATCCCAGCACTCTGAGGCAGAGGGAGCTCTGTGAGGGAGCCTGGGCTACATAATGAGAACCATCTTTTTTTAAAAAAAAAAGTCTTCCAACCTCTGCTTGTTCTGAAACTGTAGAATAAATCTACAGGGAAACTAGCAACTGATTCCCATCTCCAAATGTCATGTGTGTGTCTAAAACCAATGCTAACTTTAACTAGTTATCTCATCTTAGGCTAGCTCATACCAAATGACCTGAGTTTCTTAATACCATAAAATGAAATATGAGTGTTTTCTAAGTAACATTTGGAAAACCTCAGGTGAGGGGTGCCATGTGTCTTCTAGGGAATCTGTAACCACCTTGGAGGTATGTTTTGCTTTTAGAGGGGAGGAAAAAGAAAGGGCCAAAGAGTGTGTTCATATCCCACTGGAGTCCCCAATTTCTGACCTAAGAGTAGGCCATCTCCCACAAGCAACGGATAATATCTGATGCTGAGACGGTGGTGCAAAACCTTCATCCATTTATAATTTGTTCATCTAGTATTCTGGATCATTTCCTTCGTGTCTAAGAGGTGAATACATGGTTATTAATGACATCTCCACATTTATCTAGTTAAGGAAAAAAAGCTCTCTAAACTTTACAGTACACATTTCAGTTGACAAGGAATGAAGCAATTACAGTCTCACGGCACAGCTGCCCTGCGGTGACCCAACATGAATGTATCCGGGCCTCTGTGTGCTCGGCACATAAGAGATAGAAAGCAAGGGAAGACACAGTTCTTATATTCAGAAATTCAGGCTCATTAGGGAGAGACAGGATGTACTTATAATAAAAAGTATAATAAAAAATTCATCAGCTTAGAATAAAAAAACAAACTGTATAATCAGAGCAAACCCTAAATAGGAGAGACTACTGCATGTGCACATTCCCTTCAACAGTGTGTGTGTGTGTGTGTGTGTGTGTGTGTTGGGTTTTTTTTTTTAAGATTTATTTATTTTGTGTATATGGGTATTCTGTCTACATGAATGTCTGCACACCAGAAGAAGGCATTGGATCCCATGGGACTACAGTTATAGCCGGTTGTAAGATACCATGTAGGGGCTGGGAATTAAACCCAGGTACCTCTAGAAGAACAGTGCTCTTAACCACTGAGCCATCTCTCCAACCTCCCCATGTTATATATGTAAAAGATAATAAATTGATATTTCTGGAAGAACAGCCAGTGCTCTTAACCGCTGAGCCATCGCTCCGGCCCTCCCCTCCCCCCATGTAATATGTGTGAAAGATAATAAATTTGTGTTTACTAACTGCTCCCTAACTCATGTGTAACTACTGCATCATTTTGACAACAGTGTGCCATGAATGCAATCTAGCTTAAAACTAGGAATGTCTCACAGTGAATCTGGCTTTCCACAGCCTTGCCTGAAGGTGCTTGTGCACTGACTCCTGAATACCAACTAGAAACACACGGGAAAGCAAGGCGCTGTTTAGCTACCCCACTTGAAGGATCATCCGTTACACTGAAGAGTGTATCTTTCCTACTCTGTAGAGCAAATGTCCTTCTTTCAGGAACGCGCAGTGATAACAGTGGTGATCTTGTGCCGCCCCTTTTTATTGGTTTGTAAAACTACCAAGCTTCACAGGGCCATAATTTTCATAGCCAGTAGGCGGCTCCACGTGGAAAGGCCCCAGTAGTTGTTAGGAGAAAATGCCTTTCCCCAGAGGGAAGGCACCCTGGAGTCAGCCCCCCACTCCCCACCCCCAACCCACAGTTATCTGCTTAGTCATACTCTAAAGGCAGGAGCACATTCCAGAAATGGAATGTCAAATATCCCAAACCAATTTTCTCTAACTCAATGATGACTTTAACCATTACAACTTCAGCTTGTGCTAAGACAGTCCCTAAATTCCCTTGACATTTAAATAAACAAGTAGAACCCAACTGCTTATTGTAGGTCAGTAACAGATTTCTATGGGTATAAAAGTGTTTTTGTTTTGTTTAGTGATTTTGAACATTTTCAAACCCTTCAGAAAATCCCAAAGACAAGGCTATGGCTCCTCTTGAAATAAGCATGCAATTTCCTATGCAGTGGTTATCTCAGGGCTGTTTCAGACTTCTAAGGCTCAAGATGTACACAATAACATGCTCAATATGTATTTAATAACTAACTATGTAGATCTCTTGGCATTTCTACATACTGAGTCACTAAAACAAAATTTTATGTTCATTGAATTGCAATTACTAGGACAGAAGCTGGGCACAGTGGCACACAACAGTAATCCTAGTGCTTGGTAGATGGAGTCAGAACGATCAAGTGCGAGGCCCTGCCAGACAA
>CABHPR010129940.1:8014-27667 GCA_902168415.1 Peromyscus melanophrys | reverse complement strand
CATGGATCCAGGCTCAACAGCTGTACTCTGAAATCCTTGTCTGCATTGTTTTTAGCCCCGTGACTCAACAACCTCATCTCTGGGAAATGTCAGATTGTTCTGACAGGCATCTCTACTGTGAGCTGATGCCTTTCCTGGACCTCTTTAGTCTAGATGCTTTCCCACAAGCTTCATTCCCTCTGGCATTCACTCAGTATCAGCCTTGAATTTCAGCCTAATGATTCTTTTCACTGTCCCAGTTGTCATGAGTGTTTCTCCGAGCAGCATCCTATCATAGCAAATCCCTTCCTGACATGAGCTTCTCAGAGGACTCAAACCAGCACACAGTGTAAATACTAACCAGGATGCATGGGCTATAGATCTTCCACCAAGCCAAGATTTAACCTCTGACTGTTTCTTAATTCAGTTTTTCATCTTAAACACTACTAATAAACAGTAGTCTTCATACTGGAGAAAAACTTTGAACCATCTGTACTTTAACAAAAGGAAATCTTTCATTCATTTTCTAAGAGTTGAAACATACAGGGAGAGGAAAAGGTAACATCTTCAGTACCTCATGCAATACTGTTGTAAATGCTACCATGCCTGATATATTTGGTTAGAGAATAACAGTGGCAGTATGTAATCAATAGGTTACTTTGGGGGTAAGGAATGGTGAGTTGTCCACCCTTCTATTTCCTATACCAAACTGCTCTGGATTTGTTAAGAGCTCTTGATTTGCTGAGGCAATAATTAACTAGACAACCCTGGTGAGATTAATGGGGTGAGGGGACCAGGGGAATTCTCCACAACAAAGAGAATTCTTCCTACAAACTGAAATGTGAGAGGAAGGAAAAGGGAAATGATTGAGATTCCATTTAGACCTTTTAACCAGAAGCATCAAAAATGTCAAAAGAAAACCATGCCAGCAAACTGAACAGTAAAGAAAGGTTTTATTCAAGATTGGGCCAGTAGAGAGAGATTAAACTCATTCTACTGAAACAATGAAGGCAGGTTTTAAAGTACTGAGGCACCTCATAGATACCACAGAAGCACTTGCAGAGAGCTAATTGTGATTAGGTCCTCTAAATTTCGCTTGTTAAATGGGCTTAGTGAAGCATGTACAGAGTACTTTTTAATGGCTGTATTTTCAGTGATTCCTATTTCTGTAAGAAAGATATGTCTGTCTTGTAGACTGACAGGAAGCTAGAAGATTCATAGTTGAAAGGATCATAACTGATAGTAAATTCTGGGGAAAGTACTGTAAGGAATCTAAAGGCTACAGTCAAGAAGAAACCAATCTAAAGTAGAGCTAAGCCAGGAAAGCCCTAAGTCCACATGAGTCAATGATCTTTCTGTTTGAGCTCTCTTTGAGTGGGAAGCAAAGGCCAGATGTGACACAGGCAACTGAGTCTTAGGAATGTTGACTCTGGGACCCAGCAACCAAGAAAGAAAGACTATCTTGTGACATCCCAAGGACTATACAGATCCATCCAACAAGCAAAAATAGTAATTCTTAAGAAAGCCAAAGAAGATTCTTCTTTCACGGAACTCTTCCCATCCCCTTTGTAAAGAAATAGCCCCAGACTGGAAAAGGAAGGTTCTTGAACTGTATTCCTGCTGTAGCCTGCTCTGCTGGGTGGAGCTGACCCTTTGCTTTGTCTCACTTTCAATAAGGCTATAGCTCTACTACACTCTGTCTTAGCTCAGTTCTTTAACTGAATTACAAAGAATTTGAACATTGTGTTCTAAAAGGCCCAAGAAGCTCCTTTAGGTACCATCCTTACATACCTAACACTGGGACTTTGTGAGCCTATAGTCCTCTCTGAGCAAATTCCTATGTACATGAAAGAGCCAGAGTCAAGTTGTCTGCAACCAAAGTGTAGGGATAGCATTGTCTGAAAACACCTCTCACCTTCCGACTCTGGATTTTTGCTCAACCTGCCACCAATTTAATATTGATTAATTTAAAACTATGTACTCAGTCTGTTTTCCTACTTAGTATTCAGCCTACTAAAATCTTAATTTGCCTTTAAGAAAATAACATAAGCAACTGTATTATGTATTTGACTTCCCATACAATCAACTTTCACAAGCTAAGCTAAATGCATAGCTTTATTTTTAAATTATGTACTCTTCCATTCCCCTGACTCAGGATTTGTGTGTGTGTGTGTACATTGTGATAATCATTTGCCGAAAGTAGCCATGAGGTTGAAAGCAACCTAGAAAACAAATGTACACTATAAATGTTCAAAGCAAAATGCAGATATGGTTTTATAACATCTGTTTGCAGTTTTAAGTGCTATTCTGGGTCACTGGGGACCAGTGAAGTAACTTCCTCTCTTCTAAACTCTGGTTTAAAAAATAGCCAAAGATTCCTCATTCCCTTCACATACCGTGGTTTTTGTGCTGTTCAATAAATATAGAGTAAAAGTCCTTTGTTAGGGACAGATGGAAGATAGAGAAGTGAAAAAAATCAAATTAGGCTCCCTCGTGGTTAAACAACTCTGAAGGCTAGCTAGATTCCTGTCTTTAATGTAAGACCACCAAAGTTTTCCAGATAAATCAAGATTGTGTTCCTTATAGCTCTCTGTTCTGAAAAGCAAGACACAAAAGTGCATTCGTCAGTGAAGGTAAAGTCTACCAGAGACAGTAAGAAGTAAGAGCCAAGACTTGGAAATCAGAGATCTGGATTCTAGTTTTAGTTCAGTTAGCATGTGTTTAGGCTTGGAGACTCATTTTTCTCAACCTGACAAGAGACATGCTTAGACCAGATGGTCTCCAAAGTTCTTTCCAAATCTAGAATTCCAGAGCTCCATGGTAATTCTGACCAGCTAAATAATGAATCTTTAGAAATGAGGCAGGAAAAGATCACTCCTTTAATTTCAAATTTTCATTAGCTGGACATAAATAAAGACAGCTATGCCAAAACTGTAAAATCACAGATGATTTTTCAATCAGTGAGCCTGATTAAATTGGAGTTCAAAATACTCAAAATTTCCTGGCAGTTCAAACAGGCCCTTAGCTATATCTGCACAAATTACCAATATGAAATCATTGGCGGGAACAAAAGAAAAGACAAAAAAAAAAAAAAGAACATATTGAGCAGACAGTGACTTCTCTGATACTGGAAGGCACTTTAGAACAGTAACTTAAAAAGAAAACATGACAAGCAGATAGGATAAATTTACTTTCAAGCATCCTGAAAACAACCATACTCGGTAATGAAATGAGATCAGAGAGCCACACCACGTGGTAGCTGAAGCTTCACTGTCCATAAAAGAGAATGCACAGACTGTGTTTAAAGGACAAGGAAGTTATTTCAAGTGCTGCTATTCGTAGTGATCTGAAAAGAGATATTAGACAGGAAAATGAGGTACTGAAATCCTTTCATTCAGCCTCAACTCCATCTTGGAGAAAGGGGGGAGGTAAGTGCAAGGAACTAGAATTGTGGCTCAAAACCTAGTATGCTAGACTTTGTTGACTGCCTAAGGGAGGCCTTACCCTCTCTGAGGAGTGGATTGGGGAGGGGGGAGGTGGGAGCAGGAGAAGGGGAGGAAGGGGGAACTGGAATTGGTATGTAAAATGAAAAAAAAAAACTTTTAAAAATAAATAAATAAAAATTCCAAACTTGATTTTAAATGAATTCTGTAGTTGAAATCCAAAATAACCTTGTTTTCTGAAAGAAGATACATGAGAAAATATGGAAAATATTAAGGAAACACACATTGTCATTGCTTCTATAGATCCAGCTCTACTGTTGGGGTTTTCATTGGAACAAGGTCTCAGATATTCCAATGAGGGAATTACTTGAAATTATAAACCACATATTTAGAGGAATGTATTCAAATTGGAGGATAGGAGATGAGTCAAAGCCTTTTCTGTCTTTCCACCTCTACCCATCCAAAGAAAGAGCCTAGGAGCTTGAAAAGCCTACCTTGGTTTGAACAAGCTGATAGGTTAGGCATCCAGGAGGCAATCATTTATGAAGGTATAATTCTCCATCCACATACCAGTACTACTCAGCCATCATTAATAAAGGATTATGGACAGTCAAGCACCCACTCAGTGTAAGCCTTAGTTTCTCAGGGAAGCAAAAGTTCTTTAGAACCCTCATTCTCCTGCTTTCTTGATATCACTCGAATAGGATTTGGAAATCCTTGGATAGTAATCATAGGCTCCCAGGAAAGACCACTTTTCCATTAAGGACAGACTGCCTTGACTGGCATTAATGGTTCTGTAGTATGCTATTGCATTAGCCAACAGCTTTTCAGTTAGAAGCAGAGCCAATCAGTCATATACATTACACATCCATCCTATGACTGCACTAAGAGCCAATCGAAACAAACACTTAAAAAAAAATCTCCCACTGAGGCACTGCTTTCAAGACCTTAACCATCAACTGTTTTGTGCAGTATTTCACAAAATGAAAGAAAGAAGGCTCATTACCCCCGAGTATTCAAACCCCAGCTAGACCAAAATGTACATAATAATGTCAACTGAAGCTTAATCCCATTTACAGGTGCTTCACTGAGGATTTTTTGCAACTACATCCATCAGGGACTTTAGCCTGTGGTTTTGTTTTCTTGTAGTGCTCTTGGCTAGCTTTGGGAGCATGATCATGCTAGCCTGGGAAAATGAGTGCTTTTCAAAGTACCTCTTCAGTTACTTGGAAGCATTTGAGAAGAACTGGCTGCTCGGTTAGATGTTTTGTAGAAGTCACCAGTGAAGCTATAAGGACATGACATTTTCTTTGTTGGCAATTTCTGATTATTGATTCAAACTCATTACACATGGTTGGTCTATTCTGATTTTCTGTTGTTGTTGTTGTTGTTTCTTTCATAATCCAGTCTTGGTAGAGTGTTTTGAGAATATATATATATATATATTAGGCTCTCCAACTACTGGTGCATAATTTTTCATACTTTAATGGTCCTGTGTATTTCTCTGGTGTCAGCAGAAATGGCTTTTCTTTCATCTCTGATTTATTTATTTCACTATGACATAATAAAATATGGGGAATTATTTTGAATTTTTGTATTTTTTTTGTGGCCTATAAAACGTTCAACATTCCTACAGGTTCCATAAGTGTCTGAGAACTTATGTGTACAGTTCAAATCTGTTAGTGGGATAGTCTACAGATATTCACTAAATCATTTGATCTGTGCTGTAGTTAATCTCTGGGCTTTCTTTGCTGATTTTTAGGTTGGAAATGTAATCTAAAGATGAGACAAAATTAACACTCAGCAGTGTAAAAGGGAACGGTTAGGTCAAGATATAGCAATAGAAGGCTGAAATAGTCTACTTCCATCCTTAGATAAGGCTTGATTAAAATTGCTATATCTACAGAAATAAAAATGTATACCTCTACGTACCAGGATTTTTCTTTTAGGAGGTGAACCAGCTCCCAAATCATGACACAGAGACGTATTAGTTTTGAATGCTCGGCCTAGCTTGGGCTTGTTTCTGGCTGGCTCTTTTAACTTAAATTAACCTGCTTCTCTTTAGCTACCTTTTGTCTCGGGGCTTTTTACCTCCTTTCCTTCTGTATATTTTACTTTCCTGCTTCTTCCACTGTCTGGCTGACTGTTGGCTGCCTGGTTTCTGGCCTCGGTGTGTGTCCCTCTCTTCCTCCCTTGTTCTGTTCTTCCTCACCTAGATTTCTCCTCCTACTTATTCTCTCTACCCACCAGCCCTAGTTATCCTTTCTCTGCCTACCCATTGGCTTTTCAGCTCCTTATTAGACCAATCAGGTGCTTTGGGCAGGTAAGGTAAAACAAATGTGACACATCTTTATATAAGACATCCTTACATCATTAAACAAATACAGCATAAAAAAACGTAGCACACCTGTATACGGTTAAAGTAATATTCTACAGCATAAACAAATGTAACATATCTTTACATAGTTAAATATTCTACAAAACCTCTAACATTGGTAAGAAGACTCTTCTTCTGCCACAGAAATAGTACATTTATTTACTGTTCCATAATTAAAATTTATGTCGAAAATCAAATATGTAAAAGAGAAATTCATCATTTATAACTTTGTTCTCAAGGTAAACTTTTCTATTTTATTTGAGATGATAGAGTTTTTTATTAATTAAATTGTTTTCACTTATTTTACATACAGACCATTGTTTCCTCTCTCCCCCCACTGCCTCCCATCTACCCCCCGCATCCACTTCTCTCTGTCCATTCAGAAAGGGGCAGGTCTCCCGTGGGTGCTCCTATAATCAGATTGGTGACTACCCTAATTGTCATCAGAGAGCCTTCATCCAGTACCCGATGGAAGCAGATGCAGAGATCCACAGCCAAGTACTGGGCCTAGCTCCAAGAGTCCTGTTGATATGAGGGAAGAGAGATTGAATGAACCAGGGGGGTCAAGGTCATGAAGGGGGAACCCACAGAGACAGCTGACCTGAGCTTGTGGGAGCTCAAGAACTCTGGACGGATAGCTACGGAGCCTGTATAGGATGGACCTAGGCCCTCTGCATGTGCATGGCAATTCTGTAGCTTGGTCTGTTTGTGGAGCTCTCAACAGTGGGATCAGGCCCTGTCCCTGGTGCTTGAACTGGCTTGTGGGAACCTATTCCCCATGCTTGACTGCCTTTCCCAGCCTTGAGGCTGGGAGGAACTTGGTCCTGCCTCAGTTTGGTGTGCCATGCTTTATACAGTTTTTGTTTTGTTTTGTTTTGTTTTTTAATAAAGCATCCCCATTTTGCTCCCTCCCCAGAAAATAACTTATTCTTTACTGTATTCACATGACTAGGACTGTTTCTCTTTTTTGTCTGTGCACTGAGATTCCTTAAGTTTTTGTTGTAAATTTTGTTTTGTTTTGCTTAGAGCTCGTGAGGTTGTCACAAATTGCCTTAGTTCTGTGCTTGTCTTGAATAGTTTTCATCTATCAATCAATTATGACATGTGGGTTGTTATAGCAATCTTTGTTAGTAGTTACTTTCAGGCTGTGAAATGTATCATTCTATGCTTTCCTGAGTTTGGGGTTTGCTGATGAAAGATCTGAATTTATTCTCTTGTGCTTCCCTTCAAATGGGAGTTCTCACTTTCTCCTTACAGCTTTTAATATTGTTTCTTTGCCTTGAATTTTTGATATCTTGTCTATGATGTTCCTGGATTGATTCTTCTCTGGTCACAACTGTTTGGGGTTCTAAAGTCGTTTTGTGTTTTGAGTATCCATTTCTTACTGCTGTTTTGGTAAGTTTTCTGTTATAACTGCTTTGAATAAGTTATCTATGCCTTTAGTCTTTGCTCAGCTCCTTTGACAATGTGGATGTACTCTTACACGTGCCCCCTTGTACATACCCTAGTGTTATTTCAAGTTTTGACCAGGTGCATTGCTTTTCTTTATATATGTCTCAGTGTGTGACTGTATTTAAAGTTTGCTTCAACCTTGCTCACTGGCTCAGAAGTTGGTTCCTCTGCTGACTTTCATTTGTTGATGATATTCTCTACTGACTATTATATGATTACATTGACTTAACTCTTTTATATCTATGACTTCTATCTAGTTCTTTTTCAGGATTTTGACTTCCTTGCTTAAATTTCCCCCATGCCCTTTAATTTATTTCCCAAATTTCTAACCATTTCATCCACTTGGCTAGCTTTCTTGTTTTGGTATTTAATTTATTCCCTTACTTCCTTTGCCTGTTGATTTGATTCCTCTATGTAGACCTTGATCATGTTAACATGTAGGACTCCAAACTTTTTCTCTAGCACTTAAGCTATCTCATTATGTTTGGTATCTCCTATGGAGTGACTTGTGAGTTTATAGAGGTTTCTTAGGGCCTTGTGGTCTCTTTGTATATTTCTTTGTTGTCTTTTTCACATGCAATGGCATCCGTGTGTCCTCCAGTTTTTATTTTTCTCCCCTCTCCCACTCTATTTGTTTTGTTTTATAAGTCTTCCTAGTTAGTTGTCATTTAGATTCATGTCCCTCAGCAGTACTTAGAAGAAAAGCTAATTTGGGTAACAGGTATAATTACCTGACAGCACCCCCCAGGCTAACTTTCAGGAGAAAGCTCTGCTGCACAAGTGTCTACTTCGATTGATCCCTGATCAAATTAACAGACAGTGGCAGTAAGATCTGGTTAGGAGACGTGTAAATGATGGGAGCTGAGATTCTCAGCAATGAAGCCATCAAATGTGGAGTGAGTGGAAAAAGGAAAGGAGGGAACACTGTATGAGCGAGAAGGAAAATATTTGAGGTAGAGGTGTGGGAAACAGAAGAAAGTACTGCCGAGTAGGTAAAGAGAAGGAAAAGTCAGAAAGGTCTATTCAGGTAAAGGACAAGCTAATATACAACCGAGCAAATTTGATACAAAGTATAAACTAAGAAGTAATTGCGAAAATATAAATTAGAAAGTAGAATCTGACAAAGAAATAAACTGGAACAGCAGGAGCTACTTGCTACATCAGTATTACTTCCTAGTTGAAATGATGGGGTTTCTCCTTCCCTGGGCTGTTTCTATCAGTCTTTGCTGAGAGAGGTAGATGTGCTCATTTTGGTAATACAAACAGGTTAAATCAGTGTGCCCTTTCTCATGAGATGAGTTTCTAAGCGGAAATCCACATTATACCTGATTCTTCTACCTGCCAATTGTCTCTGGTGTTTGGTGGTTTGTTCTTCCCACTTGCATGGCTTTCTGCAACTGGAGATCTGAGTGTGGAAGATGGACCTGCTTGTGTTTTCCTTTGCCACTGAGAAGTCTTGTCTTGTATATCAGGAAACACTGTCAAATTCAAGAGCTCACTTCACACATTCCCACGTAGCTCCACACAGTGGTACAAGGGTTGCCTTACTCTTATTTATAACTCCAGGATGTTTGTGGACTATCTCAGCTATAGACTCAAGCATCACACTTCTGCCTCTGTCTACACAGCCTATGATGTGCTGACCATCTCAATGTGTAGACTGTGCCAGTGCCTGGTTGCCTCTCTGCAGCCCAAACATCTCCACAGCTTGCTGTTCTTGCAATACCCATTTTCCAGAGGTGAGAACATCAATGGCCAATGCCAACTTGACCTGGTGTGAACAGTATGGTATGGCTAGATGCAGGCTTAGCTGTTACTTTGTAGAGAAAAATCACATCTTTCTTTTCCTTCATGTCTTTCTCTTACAGGAACAGAGTCTATTTTTAATATTAATTTTGCATTGCACTCTGTCACATAGAGAGTTTCTAATCCTCCATCTTATTAGGAAGTCCAACATAGTTTATATGGGAGCCTGGTTTTCAATTTCTGCTGTAGCTGCCATATTGTTTCAAGTTGCAAATTTTGATAGTTTCCACAGGAAAAGTGGACCTCTTTTCATATTAATTACAATACTAAATTAAATATCAGGGCTCAGCAAGCCTGAGAATGATTTGCCAAAATGTCAGACCCAGAGTTAATGCTTAGCTTTTCCAAGCAATCATTTTGTTTTCTAACCTACTAAAGAAATCACTTTCAAAGGAACAATCATGAACGGTCGAAACCCAGTCTGTCTCTTCCAACCTCTGCCTTATTTCATCACCTTTATTAAGATACCTTTGTCTAATCAAAATATAATGACTTAAATGTTTAAGATTCTAGCACCATCTCATTTGAGGTCCCACAGGTAAAAGGTCACTTGTTTGGAATCCAGCTGCTTCATTACTGCTTTCAGTAGAATGAATATCAAATGTCTGCTTGTTGTCAATGTCAATGTCTTTAAATGTCCCTGATGGGGCCCCTACTGGAGAGATACCAAGTGATAAGGCAGGTTATTTCTCTACCTTCTTTGTGGTGTCTAACAGCATTAATGTGATTAATGAGGTGACTGGGGAACCTGAATACCTGTCACTATGAGATTGCTAATGTAATAATCAAGATTCAGAGATGGGGAGTAGATGAGAACCAGAGTCTCTGTTCACCTACTTAATCGTGGAGACAAAACGGCCTACCTACAAAGAAGTTTTCAGTCCCAGACTATTTAGGATAACTAATACACTTCTTACTTTAAAGTTTAGCATAAGTTCCAGATAACTCAATAAATATAGAGTAGAAGGTAAACAGCTGGATCCTTGCCTTTAACAAGAGTGAAGCAAAGTATGCACAGGGCAGTGGGAGTGACTGGCTCCTGCTAGTGTAGAGGACACCAGTTGTCCATCATTTATCACGTGGGTTAGGTCTGTCTTGCCTTTCCGGTTCTTGACTTCCTCTCCCAATTTCTACTCTCCACCACCATTTCCTACTCCAATTTTATATGTTGTTTTCAAAATGCTGGGATAGAACAGAGAAAGGGAAGAACAGGGGGAAGAAACAGAGGGACATGTGGATGACATACTTCTCTTTCTTATAAATCCCAAAGACATACAAACCTAGGACTGACAAGATGGTCTGTAAAGGGACTGGCCTCCAAGCTGGAGTTTGCTCTATCAAAACCCATTAAATGTGGAAGGAGAGAACCAATTACTGCAGATTGTCCACTGACTTCTACAATATTAAATGACATCAACAAAACAATAAAAACACAATCTCTTCAGTGAAGACATAACCAGTTTTTAAAGAAAAACTGGGTTTACATTTGCTCATGAAAATTTTTATTCCCACTGAAGTGTTAAGTGCTGAAGGGGATTTTCGTGTATGGCTACTGGGAATACATGCTTTAGAATTTTTTGGAGCATATTCTGACAAACTTTAATTTATGAATATAGACATTTACCCTTTTATCAAGTTATTACTCCTCTAGAAGTTTATATTAAGTAAATAATAAATCTTTAAATAATGTTAGCTTGAAATATGTATATGTGTGTATACATAATCAAAAAATTAATAGTAAGTCAAATGTTCAAAAATAAGACCTTAAAGGCAGGATCAAAAATACTCTTTGAAAATACATTATTTATTGTTATTTCTGTTATTTTTTTATAATGAGGAAATATGTACCAAGAGCCCAGGAATATCTTTCACTGAGTATTTAAAAATACCCTAATTGTCATGCTGAAACCCCATCCAATGACTGAGGGAACTGGATGCAGAGATCCACGGCCAGGCCCCAGGTAGAACTCCAGGAGTCCAATTGGCGAGAAAGAGGAGGGTTTATATGAGGGAGAATTGTTGAGACCAAGGTTGGATAAAGCACAGGGACAAATAGCCAAACGAATGGAAACACATGAACTATGAACCAATAGCTGAGGAGCCCCCAACTGGATCAGGCCCTCTGAATAAATGAGACAGTTGATTGGCTTGATCTGTTTGGGAGGCATCCAGGCAGTGGGACCGGGTCCTGTCCTCAGTGCATGAGCTGGCTGTTTGAAACCTGGGGCTTATACAGGGACACTTGGCTCAGCCTGGGAAGAGGGGACTGGACCTGCCTGGACTGAAACTATCAGGTTGAACTCAATCCTCAGGGGAGTCTTTGCCCTGAAGGAGATGGGAATGGGGGGTGGGTTGGGGGGAAGGCGGGGGGGGGGGAGAACAAGGAATCCGTGGCTGATATGTAAAATTAAATTAAATTATAAAATACAAAAAAATAAAAAATTAAAAAATTAAAAATAAAATAAAATGTGGGTCACTTTTTGTGCCTACTATTGGCTAATTGCTATAACCTAATTTCACTCAATGTGTCTAAATATAAATTGATAAGAGAATCTTCTTTTCCCCAAAACTTAATTGGACTGAATATCTGGACCTGGGAAGATGAAGTTCGTTTTAGTAAACACAATTTGTTTGAAAATTATGTAATGCTATCTTAACCCTTATATGTTAATTTAAAATAAATAAGTAGGAAAAGTGCTAAACTAAAAAAATACTTAGGTTGTGACAACCTTTCAATGAACTTTTATGAACTTGACTCTTCAAACTAATAGTTCAAACACAAATGATTCTTGGATTTCGCATGAAAGGGCTAAAGAGTACAATTCATCTAACTTGTTCTCTCTAAACCACATTCTGGCTGAGGTCATAACCTGTCCATTGGACCCTATAAACAAATTATGTTTTCTGTAAAGAAATTCTGTAGATGACAACATATGTAAGATTTTCTCCTGTAGTTGATTAAATATAGACACTTTGTTCTTTGTTACTTTATCTTTCACTATATTTTAATTTAAAGCATATAGAAATAATTATTGCTTTTTTACTAACATGAATTAATTTTACATATTAGTGATGCCAAGCAGATTTACCTAAATGTATACAAGGTGCACTGATAAAATTCAACATCCTATTCTACTTTCAGAATCATATTTTTTTTCTGGAGCTGAGGACTGAACCCAAGGCCTTGCACTTGCTAGGCAAGTGCTCTACCACTGAGCTAAATCCCCAACCCCAGGAATCATGATGTTTTTAATGCCCACAGATGAGAGAGTACTTGTCCCTCATTTATTTAACATGATAACTCCCATTTCCATCTTCTTACTACAAATGAGTATACCTCATTTTTTGTTCCTTGTCCATTTGTTAGAGTAAGAACAGAGGTCCACTAAGAGAACATTCCATATCAAGAGACTACAACATGCTGTGTAACCAGAGTGGAGACCAAGCATTCCAGATGGACAAGTCAACTAACTAGCCAAGGACCACAGCTCAGCTCAAAAGGCATGCTCTCCTTAGACCTTGCTAAAGAGATGGGTGGAATAATTATTCCTTTAATAAGATACTTTACCTTTCCTTCCAAGAATTCCTCCCTACAATAGAGCCCCCTAAAACACACCAGGAGGTTGCTATGAGTTTAGATGAGTCTGTCTAACTTTCTGAGTTCACACCTTTGCAACTCTTACTTTTGCTTCTTCCTACCTCTTTCTTCTAGATGCTGGACAGAACCTAAGTATGCTTTTTCTGATTTAATGAGCTTCTAGATTCTGTAGCAGGAATCTTAAAAGTTCTTATTAATAAAATCATACCTAAGGCCAGTTATTGAGGTGAACTGGAAGATCAGAGAACCAGAACAAGCCACAGCTACCTCACCTCGCTGAATCCTCAGCTGGTCTTGTTTCCTCAGACTGGAGGCCTCTGAGTCCTCATCCAGAATGGGTCTCAGCTGAACTGTGCTGCTCAAAACCTTAAAGCTTAACCAGCCAAATGCTTCTAGTTTCTGGTCCTCACGCCTTATATACCTTTCTGCTTTCTACCACCACTTCCTGGGATTAAAGGCGTGAGTCACCATGCTTGGCTGTATCCTTGAACAGATGGATTTCTGCCTCTGGAATGCTAGGATTAAAGGCGTGTGCTACCACTGCCTATCCTAAGTATCTAGTGGCTTTTCTGTTCTCTGACCCCAGATAAGTTTATTAGGGTACACAATATTTTGGGGAACACAATACCACCACAAGATTCTTTCTCTAAAAACCCCCATCCTCAACATGTGGTTGCTTGTTCACCATGTGTAGAACTTCCATGCCACTTGTGACCACCATGTCTTCTTAACTAAGAGATAGACGCTCCATCCCTCTCTAGTCCATTCTCCTTCTTAAGAATCTGATGATGTTTACAACTTGCCTATTCTATGTTATTTTTCTTTTAAACTTTAATAAAATTGTTCTCAAGATTCCACTTGAGCTCATCAATTATTTTTTATTAATGAGACTAAGAACTCCAAGAGGGGACCTCAGTTTCCCTGGTATCACATTCATCTGTTGGTGGGCACTTAGGCTAATTTCAACCCTTCACCATTATACATGCAGTTACAATAAATATGGGCATGCAAGTATCTGCTTGATATGATGATTTCATTTCCTTTGTCTATATACTAAGAAGTGGAAAGGCTAGATCATATTGTAGATCCATTTTAGCTTTTTGAGGGTCATTTGTACTGTTCTCCATTCATTTTGTACTGATTATACTCATACCAATGGCTTGTACAAGTTCTTTGTCTCCATCTACTCAGCAGCGTTTGTTACTTGCAAGGTTTTCTGTATCATACCCATTACAAATATGAGGAGATGACATTGTAGTTTAAATTTGCACTCTACTAATGGTTATTATGTTGAGCATTATTTTCAGATGCTTGGTAGCCATTGGTGTTACTAATTTTGAGACATGTCCATTCAAATAATTGCCCATTGTTTAAGTGAGTGATTTGTTTTTTCTTGTGTTAAGTGCTGTGGATTTGTACATGGTCTAGATATTAATACTCAGGTCGGATGAATAGTTAAAATGTAATTTCTCCCTTTCTATAAAATATTCTCTTCACTCTTCACTTAACTGTTTACTTTGCTCAACATATGCTTTTTAGCTTGAAATGTGTCAATATTTGCTGTTTCTGTGGCATTCTAATCATCAAATGTCTCTAAGTGTTTTCCTTTAGTGTGTTTTACATTTTCTTCTAGTAGCTTCAGAGTGAAAAAAAAGATTTCTTATTTAAAATTTTAAGTCTTGTTGAAACATTAATTCTAAATATCAAATTAGCCTAAATGGCAGGTAATTACTTTGGGATAAGAATTTTCATTCAGTGACAAAATATTCCAATATAAATATCTGATAATTGGAAAATATATATTTGAGCCTTATTAGAAAATACATTTATTTGAAAAAGTAAGTAGCCAATGCCCTAAAAGAATCCAGAAGTTATGTACCAGGAAGTCTTACAAACTAAAACATAGACCAGAATGTTCACTGAAATTAGGTAGATTTAACTTGTGATGTTTATGTCTTCCTTTCATTAGTCAGGTTTTGAATACAATCAGTATCCTATTGATCTGATCATAGAAAACTGAACTTACATTAATACTCTTTTGCAATGTGACATTTAGAATTACTAACCTTTAATCTCTCTGTGACCGATTACAATCCCTTGAAAACTTGAGATTTACAAATTGAGTAAATCCCTAATTAGCACCAAGCAGATGATTTGTCTCTGTCTGCTGTCTGAAAATTAGAGGAATATTTACTTGTCTTTTAAGAAAATCTATATTCTACTCAAAGGAAGCCAGATTTAAATTCCTCCATGACACATTAAACTGCAGAAATTTTCTTATTTTATTTTGCAGGCATTTTATTTTCTCCTCCATGCCTGCAAAATAAAATAAGAAAACTTCTGCAGGTTAATGTGTCATGGCCTAAGTCTCACAAAAAGTAACTCTCACCAGAAGACTCTAAATGGATTAGATTTGTGTAATTTAATAAATTAACAAAGTCCACTGTGGTTCTTTATAAGTGAATAAAAGTGAATGTCTTCATCCTCTGAGTTTATTGCTTTATTGAGCTTGTGAAGAATTTTCAAACCAGGCTACAATTGAGCCTTTGCACACAGCCATTCAGTGCTGAGAAAAACACAACTAATCTCATTCTGTGCTTCAGATCTCATCAGATGCTCACAGAGAAAACCCCATCCTCTTTACCCCAGGAATGCTTGTTCTGCATTAACATATTTTGCTAATATACATAAAATATTCTTTCCTCCCTTTAAGCAAATATTTGCTAACCTACTATGTATCAATTCTTGCCAAGCACTTCAAATCAAGGAAATACAAAACTTTGACATGTTTGCCTACTTTATATTAAGGACCTTTTCCAAAAACAGTTTTGAAAATATTTCCCTAGTCAAGTCTTATGTTCTGTTTTCTAGTCTTTCAGAAGTCATTAGTGTGTTTTACTACCTCACTTCACATATTCTCACTCTCCCTTTGAGTCTTTCCCTTCAGCACCACAGAGATGGCTCAACACTTAAGAGCACTTACTGCTCTTCCAGAGATGACCTCTTTAGTTCTCAGCATCCACACCACATTGGGCAGCCCATAGCTCTCTGTAACTCCAGCTCCAAGAGCTCTGATGCCCTCTTCTGGCCTCTATAAGTACCTGCATACATGTATACACACACACACACACACACACACACACACACACACACACACACACGCACATGCATGCACATGTGCGCTCACAGACTTGCATGCTTGCACATACACATGTATACATACACATGGTTTCAAAATAAAAATAAATCTTAAAAAAAACCACACACAC
Organism: Peromyscus melanophrys; assembly: GCA_902168415.1. Classification (NCBI taxonomy): domain Eukaryota; kingdom Metazoa; phylum Chordata; class Mammalia; order Rodentia; family Cricetidae; genus Peromyscus; species Peromyscus melanophrys. The sequence continues at coordinate 11,743 of CABHPR010129940.1, read as the reverse complement.
ACAGCTGGTCACTGGCACTCATCCAAGGAAAGAATTCTAATGAACTTTCTAAAAATATTTTTTTGAATTTCTAAAACACTTTTTTCTTCCATCAATGAGTGCTCTGAATTGACAGGACCAGGAAGATTACTTTTATTTTAAATTAATATTATTTGGGGGGATGTGGGGATGTGGGGTGGCTTGGGAAAGAGGGCTGGGGGGTGGAAGGAGGGAGGAGGGGGGACCTGTGGATAGTATGTGAAGTGAGTAGAAAATTCCTTAATAAAGAAAAATGAAAGAAAAAATATATAAATAAATAAATACATAAAATTCAAAAAATATTATATTGTATAAATATTAGTGCCTGTGTGGTTTAAATCAAAATATCTTCCCATGTATCAATTTATATGTTATGCTGAAGGTTTATCAATTTTAAATGTGAATTTGTTAAATTAGATTCACATATCATATTTAGGGTTCCCAGAAACATGAAGAGAAGTAGACAGTTGTATAGAGTTATAAACTGTGCTTAAAATAATGAGCACAGAAGGATGAAGAAAAAGATTATGTGGTTTTTAGGAAAGTGTCCTTCCAGCTTACACTCACATCCATTACTGTGGAATTATTTCTATTTCCACCAAGTCCTAGTCTATTCTTTAGCACTAAAAAATATCATCAGTAGGAGGTGAGTTCAATTCTGAAGAATTATTTTATTGACATTTCTACCAGTTTCTAATGTCCCTGAATACTTAGGGGCACATTTTACAATGAGAGAATGTAGAATTTTAACTACAGAACTGCAGGCCAGGATATCAGCTCAACAGCCTTCTCATTCTATCAAATATTGGAGTTCCCCATTTGCTGTAGTTGACTGTCCACAAAATACTTCTATGAACTTTGCACATTCAATGTTTGAAACGTGGCTGGCATTCAGTTGGGATTTTCCTACAAAATTTCAACTGAAAAGCAGTTTTGACTCCATACTTGGAGATTTAGAAGGGATATTTACAAAAGAAACATTGGGATTGTCGACCAAAACTACAACACAGGAATATAAAGAAATTTAGACCAATAATTAGCAATGAGTGAACTGGAATAACAATGCTTGGATGTGATTCCTAGCCGGCCATCTTTCACACGCAATCTGTTCGCATGTAAAATGAGGGTGAAAGCCCATCCCAGAGGCTGTTGTGAAAAAGAAACAAGCCACTGGGCACAAACATGTCTGTGCTACCTTTCAGTCCTTTTAACACTTGATCTTCCTGTCTTTCACTTTCACAGATTTCAAGGGACTTGTCAGTTGTGCTGGCATTTTTTCAAAAAATCAGGTTAGTACTTATTTTCTCTAATGTTTTTTTATTTTTTTATCTTTGTCATAATATGAAACCTTTTATATCTATTTTCTGTTTCTGTTTTCCTTGATTGCCTTTATTTTCTCTTTCTAGCCTGGTAAGACTGAGGGAACAGAAGAATCAGGGATTGTTGTGGTACATGAAATTTTAAGAGGAAAAAACAAGAGGATTAGAAAGATGATGTCATTCAAATACACATCAAAAAACTATAAGCCTATATTCGGTAAGGTAGCCAGAAACACTAGCCCCTGGTGCCTCTCCTACGTTACGTCTCTCCTAACCTTATGCACAGTAGTTCTGTGAGTCTCCACACCACTGGTAAGAGAATAGCAGAATCCTTATCACATCAACCAGATCAAACAGGCTGCAAGCTGCCACCTTCCCATCAGCAACAATATCTTTTCTGCCTGTTCAAACAGATATTTAAAGAGAGAAAATGTAAATGCCGCAACCAGGTGAGAATTTTATTTTATCTCTGTGTATATACTTGGATTGCTGGAAGCCAGAGAACTGAAATTACACATGCAGGCTACTTCATCCACTGAGACTTCCTGCAGGAAGAAAGCAGAAAGCCAACCAGGCAGCTCAAATCACACTCCACATTAACAAGGTAGACAGAGAATCATTTTCCAAAATGATGTTCTACTGCTACTTGCCAGTGTATGATGCCTTAGCTCTTATTCCAGAGCATGTAGTCCAACTACTCTCCCAAAATGTACATGGAAAGGATTCAGTATTTTTCATGCCAAAGCTCTGATTTAAAAAACGAAAAATGAAGAAAAGAAATGGGATTTTCAAAAAGGGTGAGTCATGGTTGTTTGCACCTTTTCAGAAAAAAGGTAATCACAAAAGCAAATATTTATGGTTTGGGTTGTTGAGCATGAGATGTGTAGACAGAAATGTAATGTCCGTACAATCTGTTTCCAGTGCACTAGCTATTTCATAAACAGCAGACAGCTTCCTTTTTTGTTGAGAATGTATGCCACACGTTCAGAATCAATCTTGATCAACAAACTGCAACATAATTTGATGGTTCAGAGCTGAGAAGATTATGGACACATTTCAATTAAAAAGCACATTCAGAGAAGATAACTTCAATGCATTATGCATCTAACAATGCAAAACAAAACAAACAGAAAAAAAGAGCATTTAGAAGGCTGCCAAGTCAATTCCACACAGAGAATCTGGGTCTGCTTTACCAAACAACACATTGCAGATGAATTACTTATGGGGAAGCTACGGGCAAATTTCTATTATTTATATAATGAATTCCTAAAATATATTCAGAAGTTGGATTGTGAATTCTATCTCCACAAGTCAAAATATCAAAAAGTATGTGATAGCTTTGAATCATACACTTGTTCATTCATATCTTACTGTATACCTATTACATATTAGTTACTGTTCTAGAGTCTGAGGATATTGACATGAATAATAGAGGCTATAATCACTGGCTTCACATTTTTATTTTTGTTATGTGTCTTTTCGTGTGTGTGTGTGTGTGTGTGTGTGTGTGTGTGTGTGTGTGTGTGTGTGCATATACATGTGGTGAGGTCAGAAGAAGGCATCAGAGACTCTAGAGCCAAAGTTGCAGGCAGTCTCAGAAACCAAATTCAGGTCCCTAAACAAACTTGGGTCCTCTGGAAAAACAATGAATGCTCTTAACAGATGAGCTATCTCCAGCCCCCAACTTCCCCCTTTTTGAAGCAAATTTGAGCCATCACATTTTTTAAATGAGTTAATAAAAGGATCTGGAAACAAATACACTATATATTAGAATATAAGACATAACAGAAAGGAAAATAAAATAGAATAAGATCTGAATTCCTGGAGGAGAACATTTCAGTTAGGACTAGGAGAGGTGACATTAGGAAGACTGTCACTGAGCGATCTTAAGGGAAAGGCTTTGTAGAGAAGATCTCAAAAAGGGACGGATGGAACCTGGCTAAGAGAAAGCAGTACAGTGGCCGACGAGGCCAGAGGGACCAATGGGGAACAAGGGACAGACTATCAAGGCTCCTTACTTCAGAGCAAGGATGTCACGGGAAATGAAAAGCTCTGGGATGGTTTTGATGAGAGAAGTTCTGATACTTCATTTATGTTTAAACATAATACATCCAATGAATAGGAAACTGTAAATAAAATGATTGATATGGAACCCAGTAAAAGATAGACTTACGGGACTAGGGTCTGTAATTATTTCTGTTATCTAAATAGATTAGAAAACCATAAGCAAAGATGGAAGTTACTGTGTGATCTTACAGACAATGCTTCTTTCTTCTTCTTTTATTTTTCAATTGGGTTTTTATCTATTATAAACTAAGACAACAGTGCAAGGACAGAAAGAGGTGCAAACAGACAAGGACAGAAAGAGGGACAAACAGACAAGGACAGAAAG
>CABHPR010129939.1:16150-60031 GCA_902168415.1 Peromyscus melanophrys | reverse complement strand
GTTTGCTTTTGGATTTTTGGTTTTACAAGACAGGGGTTTGAAGCACGATACTAATTAGTCTTATCAGTAAAAACCAGGAGTCAGATATCAGGGTGAAAGCTTAAAGATCAGAGAAGCAGAGAAGCAGCCACTAGACATTTCTTCCCTTTAAGATTCTTCTCACCTAAAAGGGCAGAGATCCTGTCTCCGCCCCACCTTATCACTTCCTATCTCCTGTCTGTATAGACCTCCAGACCTCTATGGTTAACTAGTGGCTAGCTTCACCTTCTGATTTCCAGGCAAGCTTTATTTGTCAGAACACAAACAAAATATCACCCAGCATTTCCCCCTTTTTGTCTAAATAAAGAGTGAAGGTTTTAACTAGCATAGAAAAGCTATATACAATAAGCATAATAACTATACCCATTTTACATATATTATACATTATAATATATATGTAATAATTACATTAACAATGTCTAGTCCATTAGCCTTTGACAAAATCAGAAGAAATACTTCATTATCTGTCCTATCTTGGTAAGTCCAAAGTGTTGTTCCTAATTTGGTTTCTATCCTAACTTACATTACCAACTCAACACTATCTTTTTATGTCTCTCAACCTTATACACTTTATACCCCTTTTGTGAGTGTCTTTTCTGACTTTGTTAAAAAGGAAAACTATAACTATAACTATCTAGTCTTCATCTCCATCAGAGACCTGGGAAGGACATAATATTACCCGAATAAACAGGAAGTGTAGAGCAGACAATTTCCAAAAATAAGAATGACAGGAAAAGCTGGCTGCCTGGACAGTAACCCAAAGGTCCTCTGCAAAGTTGGGGCATCCAACATTGGCCAGAGGGTTCTGAGAGGTAGGAAGTGACTGTGGCTGCTCCTCTAATTCTCTGATCTTTCAGCTTTCACCTCGATATCTGAATCCTAGTTTTTATTGATAAGACTAATTAGGATCAGGCTTCATTGGGGTGAGTAATTTATTAATCATTCTAATCTTGGATTTCTAACATTGTTATGAGGACTTAGGATTGTATTGGGTAAATTAATTTCATTTACCAATTCCTTTATGGCCTTATGAACTGAAATTGTTATTTCCAGTGCAATTTCAGCAAAATCAAAATGTTTAACGTTTCATTATGCACTAACCAATCTATTTAAAATTATATAGAAGGAGAGATGGCATTGGACTGTCTTTTTTTCACATCAATAATATATCACCTCTCCCTCCCTGTTTCATATCATGGTTAGAAATGATCTCAATCACCTGTCTCTTTCATAAAATATCACATTGGTAAACTATTTTGATGGCATTGTTAGTTGGGCCATGTAAGCAGGAGGCAGCAACCACTTTGAACTCATTGGTAACACATATGCTCATCAGAGAATGGAACATAAATCTAACCAAAATTCAAGGGCCTTCTATCTCATTGATATTCTTAGGAGTTCAGTGGTGTGTGGCATGTACAGATATTCCTTTTAAGGTGACTGACAAGTTAGCACATGACCCCAGCCACCACCAAGAAAGAAGCACTATGTTTAGTGTGCCTGTTTGGAATCCAGAGACAGCACATTTCTCTCTTTGGTGTGTTATTATGGCCCTTATACCAAGTGACTTGGAAAGCTATGAGCTTTGTGTGGGTCCTATAAGAGGGGAAGGCTCTTCAACAGGTCCAGGCTGCTGTGCAGTCTTCTCTACCACCTGTACCAGCTGACTGGATGGTTTGTGAACTGTCAGTGGCAGATAGGGATTCTCTTAGGAGCCTTTGCTGGTCTCTTGTAGTGATGTCAAAGAAGAGAGCTTTTGGACCTTGGAGTGAGGATCTTCCACCACCATCTGCAAACATCTATTCTCTTTTTCAGAGAGAGCTATTGGCCTGCTGTCGGGTCTTAGTGGAGACTGAACATTTGACAATGGGCCATCATATCACTATGCAATGCAAGCTGCCTGCCCATCATGAGCTGGGTGTTATCTGACTCACCAGATCATAAATTGGGATGATCACATTAGGAATCTATGTTCAAATGGAAGTGATATATTTGTGATTTGGCTAATCATATCCTGAAAGCACCAGCAAGTTACATGAAGAAGTTGCACAAATGCCTAAGGTTTCTACTTCCATTACAATTCCCTCTGCTGCCAAGTATTTACCTACAGACTTGGGAGATAGATGGGGCCTGACAGGATTGGGGCCAGAGGGAGGGGCTAGAATGTTGGGGTGCTGGTGTGGGTGCAGAGACGGAGGCTGGTAGGGTGGGATCAGAGGCTTGGGGTGGGAACAGAGTGTAGATGTAACCAACCGTCTTATTAAATAAGAAACACAGAAGCAATGCAAAGAAGAAAGCCAAGCGGTCAGAGCTAAGAGCAAAAACCTTACCCTTCCTCCTGTGGTGGTCCTACCTCTCTGAAAGAGAGCTACTTCCTGTGTTAAAGTCTTTATATAGACTTTCTGTTCTGCCTTCTCATTGGTTGTAAACCCAACCACATGACTGCCTTGTCACGGCCTGTCTGTACAGACCTCCAGGTCTTCTACGGTTGGCATTGAGATCAAAGGCGTGTGTATCCAATGCTGGCTGTATCCCTGAACACACAGAGACTTACCTAGCTCCGCCTACCAAGTGCTGGGATTACAAGCATATGCCACCACTGCCCTGCTTTCCTATGGCTTGCTAATAGCTCTGACCCCTGGGCAACTTTATTTATTAACATACAAATAACATTTTAGTACAAATAAAATATCAACATAACAGAGGCTAGGTGTGGTTAGAGATTTGGATGGGGTTTGAAGTTTGGGGAAAGTTGGGAGGATATGGACAAGGCTGAGTAGAGCACTCATCAAAGTGGGTGGAGCTAGTGCTTGCAGGGTCAAGTTGGGTGGAGCCAAATCCAAGGAGGTTCCAGAAGTGGGCAGGGCAGAGGCTGGGACAGAGCAAGAAATGGGAAGTACAAGTGCAGGGGTGGGTTTAACCAAGACAGGTGTGCTGGGTGTGATAAGTTTGGTCAAGTCTGTCAGTGCAGGCCAACTCTGACATGCTGGAGGTTCACACAAGCAACACTGTGCATTCACAACACCTCTGCGGCGCACGACACCGACAAACCCAAGCGGCCATGAAGACTTCTCCAAACACACATGCAAAGACGGCAGGCATGCTGACATGCATCACACATGGTCTACACACGTAAATATATCAGTCACTCTCAGATACACACCATAAACATATACTCCCATATTAATCAGAATATATAGTCAGGGTCAGCAAGATGGAGCGGTCAATTATGTGGCTCCTGCCAACCCTACTCATCTATGCTTGCTTCCCATATGATGGAAGGAGAAAATCGTAGCTGAGTTTTCTCTGTTCCTCCAGCCAGCTCCCACATAAAGACATAGTGACTTCTTGTTAATTATGAATGCTTGGCCTTTAGCTTAGACCTGTCCCTCTAGCACATAATTTAATTTAAACTGTTTTATTTTGTGTACATTTTGACTCGGGGCTTTTTACATTTCTTCCCTTCTGTATGTCCTGCTTCTCTGCTTCCTCCACATCTGGCTGGCTGGTGGGGTCCTGGCATCTCCCTCTGTCTCTCTTCTACGTCCCTTTCTCCCCCAGCCTAGATTCCTTTTCATACATTCTCTCTCTGCCTGGAGTCCTGCCTATGCCTTCTTCCTAGTTATTGGTTGTTTAGCTTTTTATTAGGCCAATCAGGTGCCTTAGGCAGGCAAGGTAAACAAATGCAACCTGTCTTTACATAATTAAACTAATATTCCACAACAGAAAAAATATACCAAATTTTTACATAGTTAAACTAATATTCCATAACATAAACAAATTCAACTTCCACATGAATGGCTCCTACCACTAGGCTCTCATTAAGGTATATTCCCCCATGAGCATGGTTATCTGTATGTCTGTCCTCACACAAAGGCGCTGCCCCCTAGGTAAGAAGAGGTGGTTCAATCCCCTGGAACTTTGCAGTTACAGATGTGAGCTGCTATGTGGGTGCTGAAAACTGAACTGTTTTCTACAAGAGGGATTTGATGGAGTCCAGCTCCAAAGTGGTTCAGGGCCCAAAGAGGAGATGGGGCGTCTGCAAAGGAAGGAGACTGCCATGATCTGAGAGTGAATCAGGATAGTCGCTGCTTTACTGACAAAAGACTACACCTTTTACACTCTGTAACTGCACAATCGTTTAGCCACAAGCCAGATTGAAAGTAGGCTTAGTGATTCCAGGATGAAAGCAGCTATCAACCTCATCACAGCATTTTTCCTGTGGCAAAAAGCGTTAAGTTCAGCAACTATCTAAAAGCCTACCTGGATGTGAGCCCATTATTTACTTCCATAGCACGCTTTCATCCTTGACCAGGTGTGTCCAGGTGGTAAATCCTTGAGTTCTCTATTCTTGGTATAATCAGGTGCAGTGTGTGTGTGTGTGTGGGGGGGGGCGGGAGCATAATGGGGATTCTTGTGTGTGAGTAGGCAGAGCTGTCACACTATTTGGTTCCATGGTGTCTGAGAATTTTTTCCTCAAGAATTATTTTGTTTAAAGAGACAGCCATTAGCCAGGCGGTGGTGGCGCACACCTTTAATCCCAGCACTCGGGAAGCAGAGCCAGGCGAATCTTTGTGAGTTCCAGTCCAGCCTGGTCTACAAAGTGAGATCCAGGACAGGCTCCAAAGCTACACAGAGAAACCCTGTCTCGAAAAAAGAAAAAAAAAGAGAGAGAGACAGCCATTATATACAACCTTATCTTCCCATAAAGCCTGCACAAATTTTCCCAAAGAAAAAGGCATAAAGAACTCCTATAACACATACTGAAAATTATTAAAAATGGGAGTAAAAAGCTGCTGGAGAATTGTGATTTGAGACATAAAAATGCTGAAACTTTTTCAAGCAGCAATGGTCATCTTGCAGTCCATGCCAGGTTCTAAAGTATTGAACCATCTCTCATCCCTTTTTATTTCTTGCACGTAAATAGTATACTTGTAATAGCAGATGACAGCCTTTGTGTACCAGTCCTCTCCATGTGGGTCCTGAGGACCAAATCATGTTCATCAGGCTTGGTTGCATGTACCTTTACCTGCTGAGCCATGTCAGGACATCCACTGAGCACTGATCTTTTTTTTTGTTAATCATTGTTTTGGGGGTTTTGTTTTTTAAATGGGCTCATGAAGGTCAGGCTAATCTTGAAACCATGATCTTCCCTTGTCCAGCTCCAAAGACTGGGATGACAAGTTTCAATACCATGCCCTGTTTATGCAGAGGCCTGGTGCTGCTGGGCTAGTGCTCTATCCAATAAGACCACATGAGCTGAAAATATTCATGTAGCTGAGTTTTTGATGCACAGGTCCACACTGAGACCTTGTCTCAAAAACAAAAACTGTGAACAAAAATTTTTGTTAAAAGAAGTTGTGTGTGTGTATGTTGAGAGAGAGTCTCTCAGTTACCTAGGTTGGCCTAGAACTCACGGTAGACCTTGAACTCCTGCCCTAGACCTTAGCCTCCTAAGTATGTGGAGAACAGACCTAGACCACAAAGGGAGGAATCCAGGGCACAGAGAGGCTTAACTATGTGTCTGGATACACACAGCTAGTAGCCAGATATTCATGACAAGATCAGAATGTTCCTAGGGTCAGGTCTGAATCCAGAACCTTCCTTGAGGTGGAATGCCATCAGTTCAGTGCAGAAGGATGGGAAGAGGCCCAGATTCTAATCCACTTTGGGGTTGAAATGTCCTGAGAGTCTCATGTGGGCTAGGGCCACAAATGCAGTGTGAGGCATTGCTTATGAAGAGAGAGATATACACTACCGAGGCCATGGTCATGGCTCTGTTGCAGGTTCAGTGGCCTCATATAGAGAGGCCAGAGCTGTGCCTAGGAGTCCCTGGAAAATGATGAAAAGGAGGCTCACTGGTGGGGCACATTAAGCTGAGATTACACAAAACTGAAGAACCTCTTAGATGGCAAGATTTTGCAAAATTCTTCCACTTCTCACATGGGAAATGTGGAGACCCACAGAGGTTTCCTAGTGAGAACTTACTCAGGGTCTGAGAATCTGAACTTGCTTTACCCAGCAGGGTTGCATAAGGGGATGATTTGACCACAGACAGGCAAGGTTACCAGGTGTTTGAAAGGGTCTACACTTGTCTGTGCGGTGTGCTTTGATCTCGAAAGGGGGAGGTCTTTTGCCCTACCTCTTGGCATTGCTGTCAAAAGCCCTTTTGAATAAAAGGAAAAGGCCATTGGGTAGTGATCCAAGCCCTCCTGAAGCTATCCTGTGTTTCTGTCTTTCTTCTCATTAACTAGGTCTCTCTTTCTAATATTTTCTTATCCCTCTCTCATAAGAACTCTTCAAAAGGTGAGAACTGGCCTCCCACAGGGAAACTGAGGCACAGAGAAGGAAGACAGTCTTGGCTAGAGCAATTCTGGGTTTTGATGCTCCAGCTGCTTATTGTAACCATGGTAATAAGTGTGGTGCACTTACATCTCTCTGAATAACAGGCACAGGGAGGTGAAGCCACTCTCACAAAGTCACAAGGCCGTAAATGGGTCATAAGCCAGGATTCGAACCCAGTTTCCCATGTGTACCCTTATAAAGATTTTAAGATGGCATGTATTTGTTAATGTAGGGGTGAGGGCATGCATGTGTGGAGGTCAGAGGACAGATTACCTGAATCCATGTTCTCCTTCAACCATGTGCGTCCCAGAGATGGGTCTCAGGTAAAAAACAGGCTTGGCAGCAAGTGTCTTTATCCTCAGAATCGTCTCACTGGCCCCGAGTTGTATCGTTTTGTGTGTGTTCTTTGTGTGAATGTGCATGCATGGAGGTCTAAGGTCAATGCTGGGCATCCCATAAATTAATATTAAAATCCAAGTTGACTTTATGGGTTACTGGGCATGGCCAGGCATCTCTACACTCTAGTGTTTGCCAAGATGTGCCAATGGAGACCCTATGAACAGAGGAGGCATTGTGGCTGTCTGTGAATGGCCAAACAGACAAAGCATTTGCTCATCTGTAGACCAGACAGTGTCTGGTTTCTCTGTGCTGTGAGTAATCAGGGCCATGAGCCATTAAAACTTTATTGATAAACATAAAAATGTGAATTGGAATTACTTCAATGGCCACAAAATAATTCTTTCTTTGGATTTTTTCCTTTACTAACATTAAAACTATGAAGAACATTTTCAGCACCTGGGTATACAAATACAAGTCTGAGTCAGCTCAGCTCCTGTCTTAAATCTGTGACCCTGTACCACACTGGCCAGTGAAGTGGCTCCTTGTTCCCCCCTGCTCAGGGTGGCTGCTCATGAAGCCCCTGCCCCTTACAGATTCCAGAACTTTCCAAAGAAGTCTTTATGCAAAAGAAAACTTTGAAGGTTAGCAGGCTATCCTGGCCAGCTCTGAGGAGGAGGCACTGTGTGACCAAATGACAATCTTGCTGCAGAGAATGGAGGTACTGGCTCGGTGGGACATGGTTGGTTGGACAGACAGAACAGTCAGGGTACAAATGGGGATAGCTTGCTGGACAGGTTCCTGCTTCAGCTATCTGCAGTCACTGAACCTGGGGTTTTGATTCAGGTGGAGAGGTGTGGTGTTTTGCTATAGATGCAGCTGATGTAGGCCCAGGGCCACTGAGGACAGAGCTCAGCTATTCAGTCTCCATCCTTCAATTCTGCAATCTGAATCCACAGGGACCACCTTCTCTAGCTGGCAGGGTGATTAAGGAGACTCGTCATGCACAGGAAGACCAGCCTGGGACTTTATCAGTGGTGCCTGCTGACCCCATCCTACCATGGCCCCCTACACTCTCCCTGTGATTCCCACCACTCCAGTGACCGTTGTGTTACATCTTCTATTCGTCCACCTGTATGACCACCATCCACCCAGGATTGGAAGTGCATAGTGAAGGGGAAACATAACCAGTGTGAGGTTGCCCACTTGGTGAGGGCAAGGGTGGGGCAGGTGGGCTCAGAAGATAGTTTGTGCTTCTGGACTCAAAACTCAGTTATTGCAATAAACATGAGTGCAATGCAACATTTAAAGAATCCAGAAAATGTATTTGCTGCTCATGGGTAAATCCCCTGCCTAAAATATCCCGATGAAGAATTTGGGGCATTTCTTAGGGGTGAAGCCTCTGCCTAGAATCTCCAGTGAGGTGCTTGGGGCATGCCTTAGGCATTGAGCCCCTGTGTAGTATCACTCAGTGGTCTCTTGGGAGCATGGTCAGTGGTGGAGTCCTGTATGCTCTACAGGCAGTGGATCTGGGACAATGGAGCTGATATTTTTGGTTGACTAAACTCTATACAGTAGTCAACTTAATTTCCAGCACCAGAGAGTATATACTCTGAAGTATTGAGAACTATAATATGAGTAAAATTCTCATGAGTTCAAGCTGTATATGATCAAGGACAAGCCACAGGTGGCAAAAATATGTTTATCCGTAGAGGCATAAACATTTGACTGGAGAACAGAAGCAAGCAACAATAATTAATTCAAAGTTAATGCCCTCCTATCAGCTACCCTTGGCAGGAGGACAAAAACACATTCGAGAACATGTGTTTTGAAGAATCTGAGGTCCCAAGACTCTTGTTTTCTTGTCATGTTCTCACAAGCACTCAGAAATCCCACATGACTCCGATCCTGGACCGTGTTCTGACAAGCATGAGCCATCCACTTACCCAAGATCTACTTATCAAAATTGCCTATGCATGGTGAGTATCAATTGAGTGGTTTAAATTTGACTGTGAGGGGATGCGTGCCCTTTCCACTGTGAGGCAGGTGGATATCTCCACTGCAATTCAGTAATGGTCTGTGTATGCTAGAGACAGTGTACCCAGGAGGAAGAAGCTGAAGTGTCTACTCTGTGCAGGAAGACTGCAGGGCCAGGTGCAAGATCTAGTACAGTGCCAATCATTGCAGGTCTGGGAGAGTTCTGTGGCTGGGGTGGAAGTGCTGTGTCCCTTCACAGCACTCTTGTCTCTAAGGAAGCTGCTCCTGTCACTTTGGCCTCAGTAGCCAATCAGAACCCCCAAGCAGACCTGCCTCTCAGAATGTTGGAGGGCAATTTTTGTTTGCCATGCTGTAGTCTAGGCTCTCAGGCTGAAGGGGCACTAGTGGTCCCCTGTGCAGCTCTATAACCCACTGCAGGCGAGGGAGCTGGGCGTATAGTGCCAAAGGTTCAGAAGCCACCCCACGGTGAGTTCCTGCACAGGATGGATGTTCAGGAGACACTGTAGGTGTGCAACCAGGGTTGGTGGGAAACAGCAGGCAGACTCAATATCCCAGGACTAGTGTGAGATCCCATGAGGACCCATGAGGTCCAGTGAGAGATTCTATGATGATCTCAGCAGTCTTATGAGGTTCCTTGAGGTCCCATGAGGCCCAGTGACATCACATGAGGTACTGTGGGTTCCCTTGAGGTAACATAATGTTCTGTGAGGTGGGTTCCATATTGTCAGAACTTACTATATTTTAATTGTGTGTTTCTTTCTAAGTTTTCTTTGATGTGCTATTGATCTCTTTATTCTTTTCCAAACAGTACATTCCCTATTGTAAGTGTATGGAAGTTTTGAAGTCAGTTGATGTCTCTATGCACGTTATTTATTTAAACGTGTGGATCATTTGTTTTTCATGGTGATCTTTAGTCACTACTTTTCAATTATTGCTAGCATTAATAGTTAGACATTTTGTTGGACTTCTGTTGAATCTATAGCTCAAAGCTGTACTGATATAGTGTTTAGGCTTTCTGTCTACAATCATGGAATTCTATCCTTTTATATAATTCCTTTAATTACCAATGTATAGTTTTGTCTAAAGATATTTGTCACATTTTTATGTATTTCTGGCTGTTTTATCCATGGTGATATATAAGAAATATGGGGAGGTTGGTATTTAATTTAGTGTATTTACTTGTTTTATTTCATGTGTCTGAGTGTTTTGCATCCATGTATGCATGTTCTCCATGTGTGTTTGGTGCCCATAGAACACAGAAGGGGGCATCAGATCCCCTGCAACAGGATGTAGGAACAATTGTGCACCACTATGTTAGGTCTGGAGATGAAAGTCATGTCTTCTTCAAGAGCAATATGTGGCCTTCACTGCTGAGCCACCTCTCCACTCCTAAACTTGACAGCTTATCAAAATTTTGTGTGTGTGCATGCAGATGCTCACACTGAAAACTGAGTGTTCAGAGAGTTGAGGTTTGATTAAAAATCTGTATTTGTGAGCTGGAGATGATTCAGTAGGTATGCTTGTTAGATTTTGTCAGCTTGATACAAGCTAGAGTTAGATTGACATGTAGGCAAAGATTGCTCCCTTTCATTACAAATTATTTACTCAGATTGTCCCCTTTCATTATAAATCTGGGTGAGAGCAACCACTGATAAGCACACTACAGAGTTAGTACTAGGCTGTCTTGAAATGTCTTCTCGCAATGCCATTAATCCAAACCTCTTATATTTACCCTCCTTCATAAAGCAAAGTAAAAAGCAGCCACATTCTTAGCCAAAATACCACAGGAATGGTCTCTATGTCACTTACTAATATTCTCTTCTAAAAGCTCTTGAGCAGAACCATCATTGTCTACATTTCTCTCTGCACTACTACCTCCAAGCTCTTTCCAATGAGGCCCATTAAGCCCCCTTAAAGCATTTAGCCACTTTCCAAATCTAAAGTGCCAAAGTCCACAATCCACCAACAAGCAGCATGGTCTGGCCTGTCACAGCTGTACCCTGTTCCCTGAACCAGTTTCTGTCTCAGTCTGTTCTATTCCTGTGAAGAGACAGCATGACTAAGGCAAGTATTTTAAAGGAAAGCATTTCATTACAGTTTCAGATGTTTATTCTATTATCATCATGGAGGGGAGCATGGCAGCATCCAGGCAGACATGGTGGCTGACAGTTCTACCTCCAGATCCACATGCAGCAGGAAAAGAGAAAATCAGTGGGCCTGGTTTTGGCCCTTGAAACCTCACAGCTCACCCTCAGTGATAGACTTGCTCCACCAAGACCACACCTACTCCAACAACACCTCATCCCCTAATTCCTTCTTACTAGCATCACTCCCTGATGACTAAGCTTTCCAACCTATGTTGTAATGGAGGCCATTCTCATTCAAAACAACACATTATCTCTCTTTTTTATTTCATTGTTGCACATAGGTCACTAATCTAGGTTTCCTACATTTCTGATTCTCTCAGTCATTAAGAACTTTTTTGATTTTCCACAAATGGTTATTTATTTCTTTTCAGAGCAAATTGTCAGGTAGGTGTCTTAGTTGTGGTTTATTTTCTGTGATGAGACACCATGAAAAAATACATATTGGGGAGATAACAGTTTATCTGGCTTACACTTCCATATCATCAAAGGGAGTCAGGACAGGAACTCAAACAGGGCAGAGACCTGGAGGAAAGAGCTGATGCAGAGGCCATGGAGGGGTGTTCCTTATTCTATTGCTCCCCATGACCTGCCCAGACTACTTTCATATAGAACCCAGGAACACTAGGTTTGAAATAGCCCCACTGAATGAACTGGCTATTCCCTATCATTCACTAATTAAGAAAATGCCTTACAATCCAGCTTACTACCTGATCATGCAGAGGGATTCTTTTTCAATATAGGTTCCTTGTTCCCAGGTGATTTCAGCCTGTATCAAGTTGACACCAAACAACCCAGCCCATTAGGCCAGACATGCCTTGTCATTGAGAGTTGCTTTGAACACCTTAAAACTGCCTGTGCGACTCAGTGCTGGGAACACAGGAATGCAAGTCAGTGGGAAGGAGAGTGAGACAAGGGAATGAATGTCCTCATAAAGTCCTGGCTTTTGCTGTGGAGTTGCAGATGCATAGGGACCTGTGTAAGAATCAGAGTACACTGTCTACTTGCAAGCTGGTAGAGTCAATAAAATTAATTTTTGATGAAAAACTTCCAAATAATCTAATTTTATTGATTGAATTTTTGGTTTAGCTCCCCTAGCCTCCCAGGAGATTCAAGAAACATACAAATATGGTTGCATTTTTTTGGCCCTCATATTATCAAGAAGAAATATTTTACAGACTTTCTTATTTCAATTTACTCCTATTTTTAAAAATGCATTCTAAATTTGTTTATTTTGTTATATTGTACAAAAGTGTAAATTTCAAAACAATGTTTGAATAATAAAAGACAATATAAAATTTCTTTTTTTAAGCCGGGCGGTGGTGGCGCACACCTTTAATCCCAGCACTCGGGAGGCAGAGGCAGGCGGATCTCTGTGAGTTCGAGGCCAGCCTGGGCTACCAAGTGAGCTCCAGGAAAGGCGCAAAGCTACACAGAGAAACCCTGTCTCGAAAAACCAAAAAAAAAAAAAATTCTTTTTTTAAAGATTTATTTATTAGATAAAATTTCTTATTTTCCTATCAATTATTGGATAGATGCATAATTTGATCAAGCAACAGCTATTAAGTATACCTGATTTTAAGTGAACTTTTTTGTTTTTAGTTAATCACTTTAGGCTTAAATTTTACAACATATATAGAAGGGCAAATCTTGTCTTTTATAGTGATTCATATTTATATTCAGTATGACTACAAACTTAGTTTGGCATATTATAGGATTTGTTCATTATATGATGACTGGCCACTAGTTTACATGTCTTAATTTTCTTTAACAGTTTACAACAATCTAGTAGCTTTTATAAGATTAGGATTTTACAGTTTTAGATATAGATCTCTAAGTTAATTTTTGTTAGCTTGAGTATAACTTTGTAACCTTAGGAGTTTATCTTTGTACAAAAATCCATTCTAATCTAAAATATTTTTTGGATTTGCTATTGCTTCTCAAGTTTAAAAGAAGATATAATAATAAACAGAGGACACATTAGCACTAAGAAATGTCACAGGTGCCACCCTTTTCCAGGAACAGTCAGAGCTGCTGCTGGCTTTCCTCCTATGCAGGGTTCTCTGCTAGTGTTTTCTTGAGATGGAGGCGCCAGTGGTTCAGTATTACTGTCATGCTTCAATAAGATCTTATTTATTTATTTAATAATTTATTTATTTATCATTTTTATAGCAAGGAAACTGAGGTGAAGCAGCACATTAGGATTAAGCCCTTTTTCCACTTTTTTTTCCTTTCCATTTCTGTCTCAGAACAACTAGTGTTTCATCCATTCCAGCTTTCTGTTAACTAGACTCTATACTCAAGTTCCTCATTCCAAATGTTTCCTCTTACTATATCCTTTGTACATTTACAGTCCTTCCATAAAATTCTTTCAATTTCACATTAGGTCTCACTTTTTTTAAATAAATAACTACCTGTATTAATTACCTGAATTGATAATTCCACAAATGTTTGCTTGTATGGAAACATAATATTGCCTTCCATATGTAAAACTATTTTTTAAATTTAATTAACATTTTTTTTTCATTTATTTTAAATACCCACTACAGTTTTCCTCCCTTATCTCCACCTCTTACCTTCCACCTACCTCCCATCTATCCCGTTCCCCATTCACTGCTTCTCTGTCTCCATTCAGAAAGGTGCAAGCCTCCCATGGTCTTAACAAAGCATAGACATCAAGTTGAGGCAGGACTGAGCTCCTCCCCCTACATCAAGGCTGACAGGATCTGAGGGGGAATCTGAATAGCTGCTGCTTTATTAAAGAAGACTACACTTTCATACTCTACAATTGCACAAAGATTAAACGGGAATGGGAGGAAGGGGGCTTGTGTACTGGGTTGGGGCTTGTGAGCAGGGATTGAGGGAGCTAGCATGGACCATGAGAAGTTATTAGACACCACAGTCATATGTTAATGGAAGGGCAGCTAGTTCCTCTTGCCAGAGATGAGGATAATGGCTCCCTTTATAGCAAGCAGGAACTTTCTTCATGCCCTTGTGGAAATGTCAGCTTTTGTTTAAATGCCTGATCTTGGGAAAAGGACTTTCTCAAGTGACCATCCCTTCTATTATAGAATGTTGCTTAGTTTATCCAATAGCTAATGCTTAAAGTTAACAAAGACAAAACTAGACAAATACTAGTGTGACCTGAGTAGACCTTAGGAAATTATATGTGGTGATATTTTATTTGTGCTGAAATGTGATATTTTATTTGTATGTTAATAAATAAAGTTTGTCTGGAGATCAGAGGTCATAGCTAATCATAAACAGAAGTCAAGGGGTGGTAGCACATGCCTTTAATCCGATAATATGACAGGCAGAGTCTCTGTGTGTTTAAGGACACAGCCAAACATGGTGACACACACTTTTACTCCCAGTACCAACCATAGAGACCTGGAGGTCTGTATAGACAGGCACTGATGAGGAAGTGAGGTGGCTGGGCTTAGAACCAATGAGAAGGCAGAACAACAAGGCAATAAAGGCACAGGTTAGACAGGAAGAAGCTGTTTTCGGCTCTCTTGGGAAGCTTTTTGAGGTGGTTGGCACCTTAGCTAAGCTAAGGTTAGTTGGCGGCTATTGCTCTGATCTCTACAGCTTGCACGTCTGTATTTGGCTCCGTGTTTCTTATTTAATAAGACTGTTTAGAAATTTGTCTATGATTATAAATCTTGTTTGTCAAATATACCTTATTTATAAAAAAACCTTATTTGTCAAATAAATCTTATTTATCAAGCATATGTTACTCATCTAACTTTTTTAGCATTTTGATATTAACATGTGCAGGAGTAGGCAGAATTATGGTATATGGTTTCACAATGGTAGGGATTTTTTTCCCAAGAATTATTTTGTGTAAATATGCTCCCATTGTATACATCTTCATCTTCCACTGAAGCCCACCCAAAATTTCTCAAAGAAAAAGGCACAAGAGAACTCCCATAAGACACAGTGAGAATTATTAATTAAAAATGAAAGTCAAAAGTTGCTGGAGAATTGTGATCCACAATGTCGAAATCCTGGGAAATTATCAAGTAGCAGTAGTCCCCACGTAGTTCATGCCACATCATTATCCTCTTTTCATGGGCTCTCTTTGCTTTAGTTCCTATGCATTCTAAAGTTTGTAGACCTGGAGCTCTAAATATTTTGTTCCTCTGGATCTTAACAAATATTTCAATAATTGTACAAAATGCTTTGTTGCAGATAGCTGAGAAGAGCCCATATTTAGTCCACCCACTCTCACTTTAAGGCCACGACCACTTATCAGTGAAAGGACCCTCTAATTTTCATTAAGGTAAACTCTTCTTCCCTTCTTTAAGGGTCATGTGCCCTACATTGGGCACTAGTTGTGGGGGTCCCTCAGCATGAGAATGAAAACCCAGTGTGGATTGACTTCATCAGCCTGGATCAGACTTCAGGAAGACTACTACCAGATAGAGCATGGTCAGCATATTTAAAACACAGTACAATTTGAGAAAAGGTTCCTAGGTAACAATCAGTCCAATTCCAGGTGCACAATAAAGCTTAGGGTGTGATTACATAGACATTCGTTTTTTAGGTGCATGTGACCATGAGAGTGGGTTCTATAGCTAAAAGGCCTAGATCAAATGTGATCTCTGACCAAGAAAGCATAGAGGTCAGCAGACTTTAGAGTACATGTGACATCTCCCCTCAAATGCTTAGTGGAC
Organism: Peromyscus melanophrys; assembly: GCA_902168415.1. Taxonomy (NCBI): domain Eukaryota; kingdom Metazoa; phylum Chordata; class Mammalia; order Rodentia; family Cricetidae; genus Peromyscus; species Peromyscus melanophrys. The sequence continues at coordinate 44,490 of CABHPR010129939.1, read as the reverse complement.
TAGGAGGGAAGACTCTGGGATAATTATTCTGGGGAATATTGGTGAGGTCTGCCTCTGTAGCAAAAGGTGTATAAGGTCTACTGCATAGATAGCAAAAAGTTTACCAAGTCATTAACAAAATCCACGCTTAGTCTTTTGGATGCAATTCAATTCTTTGATTTGTATCTCCTCCATTGAGTGGACACATCTGGGTGATTAACTTCCTGGTGCTGTTAGTGCTTCTTTGTGAGTACAAGGACCTCTGTGCCCCCAACATCCCATACATTCCCTAATCAGCATTAGCATGTGACTCCACCTGCTTTTTTCCAAGGTCAGATACAAAAGAGTAGCCCTACCAAAGTAGATTTCCTGAGCCAGAAATCTACTATAGTGAGTCAGACTGAACATGCTAGTCAAGTGTTAGTGTGGCTTTAAAGAATCCTCAATGGAAGGCCTGCAGGCAGGACACAGGATAAAATTCCTCCACAGAGCAGTAGAGCCCAGCAGTAAAGCAGCTGGACAGGGATTCTTCATGCCATTGCCACTGCTGCTGGCTACTGCTTCAGCACCGTCACAGGTTCCAGATAGGGGTGTCAAAAAGTGGACTGTGAACATATGTGCAAAGGCCAGGGTGCCATAGATCCAAGTGGACTCCAGGACAAAGACTGACACTAATGGTCCAAAAATTCTGGGGTGGCAGAGGCTACATGTGCATTTTCATTTGCTCTTTTGAGATAGGGTCTCCCTTATAACCATGCTTGCCTAAATCTCACTGTGGTCTCCTGCAAACAGTGTCCTCAGTGCAGAATACAATTGTGTGCTACACATAGCTTCTGGTTATTTCATTAATAAATGTGCAGAGTTACTAGAAGTAAGGCATGGTGGTGCAGGCCTTTAATCTTAGCACTCTACAGCAGAGGCAAACTTATCTTTATGTTTTTTAGGCTAGTCTGGTCTGCATAGTAAGCTCTTGTTCAGCCAGGGCTGCAGAGTGAGACCCTGATAAAGAAGATGAAGCAATAGAAGCATGATGTAAAACTACATATTCTTAATGCGGCTCACTTATTTTCACTGATGATGCAGAATGACAGAAAACCAAATCTGTAGACTCTTATGTCACGTGTGTAGTAAAATATGTTTAATTTAGCCATCAGAATATTGAGACTCTCTAGTAAATATGGAGTAATAAGTAAAAAGCTCACTGATCCCATAGGGATGGGCTTTTTCTACAGAATAACAGTTTAAGAGAGTGCATATTAGTGCATAGTTTTTTTTTTTTAAATCAAACTTTCTTCTTACAAAAATGAAAATTATAACACGTTTTTCACAGCTCGCCTGAGGTTTTCCTTAGCCTGGAAACAAAGTTTCCTTTGTCCTTTCATAGCAAAACCTGACTAATTCCCCAGAAAAGAGTCCTACTGAGTGCAGGAATAGTTCAGGGAAGACTTTGCAGTCCAGCCCCAAGTTCTGTTGCAATGCCAATCTCTGTGGCTCTGGGGCAGTTCTGTGCCTGGGGTGGAAGCCAGAGCTGCCAATCCTCGGGCTCCCTGACTTCACAGCACTCTGTCCCCAAGGGAGCTGTTTAGATCACTCAGGCCTCAGTAGCCAATCTGGGCCTCCAGATGGACTGCCAGTCAGAATGGGGAGGCACTTCCTGTCTGCCATGCTCTAGGCTTGGCTGCCTGCGTTTTAGGCAGCCTTTGGTGTCAGTGTGCTGGGCTGAGACCGGCCTCTGAGAGCCGTGAGGAGAGCGGGTGAGCGCCGAGTCCACCATGGTGAGTGAGGGGCCGCCGTCCGCACGGGGAGGAGCCGCGGGAGCCGGAGTGGCGTCCCCCGCGGGGCTGTGGACATGGCGTCCGGACGCGGTGTCCGGAGTGATTCCCTTTGGTCCTCTGAGGTCCCTGCAACTCCCAGACATACGGGGGACCTGTGAGTGATTCAGCTCTGCTGTTTGCGCCTGCGCATAGAATGGGGGTGCGTGAGCTTTTGTGTGGAAGCTTTCATGGTGCGGGGCAGAGCGCGCGCATGCGCTGTTTTTTCCCCTTGCGGGTTAAGGCCGATTTGCTAATATGCAGAGCCGTGGTCACTCTAGTGTCTTATGTAAGGGTGGTCCAGTCATGTGTGTCACTAAGGCCAGCCTTCCTGGATATCTTGGCCTCGTGCTGTTACATTTGACTTTATATTTATTGTGTTTTTACTTCTAAGTTTGCTCTCATGTTCTGTTGATCTTGATCTCTTTATTCTTTCCTGGACAGTACAGTTCCTTCCCCCCCTCCCCCCCCATAGGTTTTTTGTTTGTTTGTTTGTTTTTTTGTGTGGCCCTGGCTGTGCTGGAACTCACTCTGTAGACCAGGCTGGCCTCAAATTCTCAAGTGCTGGGTTTAAAGGTGTGTGCCGCCACCGCTACCCAGTACATTGCAGTCTTTATTGCAGTTGCATTCAAAGTTAGAAGTCAGATGGTGTCGCTGTGTGAACTATGTATTCAGTCACGTGCTGATCAATTTTTCTTTCATGACGACCTTTTCTCATGTGATTTTTGTTGTTGGTAGCATTAATTGTTAGACTTGTATTGGACTTTTGCTATATTTATAGCTCAAATTCTGTATTGTCGTGATGTAATAATATAATAATAGACAAGATGGCAGCAAACCACAGGGTTGCTTTCTACTCAAGGTTAGTCCAGCTCCCTGCTAAGGAAGCCCCTCCTCCAGCAGGCACAGTTCCCAGTGGGATCCACATCTCTCCATGGTTAAATGTGCACCCTTACACCCTTTCCTTTAAAAGACTCTTCAATTATGCTACCATGTATGTAGGAGGAGATGGTTCCTGTGGCCTAAGCAGGTAGGCCCCATGCAGCTAAGGAGCAAAGGAAAGAATTCCATGACCCCACCCAGAGACAGATGAGCCCATCCATATGTTTCACCAACTGACTGTAACTGTTGAAGCCAATTGTTGTCATCCAGGTCTTTCACCTCATTCCCCAAACAAAGATGTTGCTTGGCCCCATTTTTATCCCAATTTTAGCCTGGTCTGGGTTGTGATCAGACAGATTTGTGACTCTCCATGTTTGCTGGACTGAATACTTCCAAGGTTTAATTTGTTAAAATAATTAAATCAGTGGTGGTGGTGTATGCGTTTAACCCAGTACTTGGGCAGCAGAGGTCAGCCTGGTATGTAGAGCTAGTTATAGGGCAGCCAGGGCTACAGAGAGAAATCCTGTCTGGAAAAAAAGAGGGTAAATAAAATTTAAAACTTTTGTAGCCTTGTTATTGCCTCGTTCGAATGCATATTCCAGATGACATCATCTACAGCAGTCACACTTAAGCACACCAGGAGACTGACTGCCTCATTGCTTCCACCACACCTGATCCAAGGTTTCCCAGATTCTGCAAGGAAACAGGGTAGGGAGGGGAACAAGGGATGATGCTATGCACTCAGAGAAAAGATAGGGACTTAAACCTGAGTTTGGAGACCTTGAATTGTTCAATGTCTTCTTAGATGGGGTAGAGAAGGTTATATTAAGGAAGCCTCTAATCTAGCTAGGGGAGTTGTCTTCTGCTATTTGGAGGAAATATGTTTTCTTTTTGTTTCTCTCTCTGTCTCTCTTTTTCTCTATCCTCCTCTGTTCCGCTCTCTCTGTTTTCCTTAATAACTTTTAGTCTTTTCCTCTAGAGCTCTTTCTTAGGTTATATTCCTGTTATGGTTTATATTTGATCAACACTCTAAGGATCCTATCTTTGAATGGTTGGCCCTAATTAGTAGAAGTAATTGAGTAAATTAGGAGGTATGCTCTTGTAGGAGTAGGTGTGCCTTGTTTGTATAGGTGTGTCAATGTGGGTTGGCTTTGAGGTTTTTAAAGCCCAGTGCAAGGCAAGTGTTCCTTTCTGCCTCTGTGCTAGGATGTAACACTCGGCTCCATCCCTGCCACTGTGATTCTTCCTTTCAAGATGAGAATGGACTGACCCTCTGTCACTGTAATTAATCCCCAATTTAAAAGCCTTTCATTATAAGAATTGCCTTGGTCATAGTGCTTCTTCACAGCAAGAGAAGAATCAGTAAGGCAGGTTGTGTAATATTTTGTTATATTATCTCTCTCTATTCTGTACATGTCCTGTATGGTGATATTTTATTTGTACTGAAATGTGATTTTATTTGTATGTTAATAAGTAAAGTTGCCTGGGGGTCAGAGCTAATAGCAAGCCATAGCAGAAGCTGGGCGGTGGTGGTGCACACCTTTAATCCCAGCACTTGGGAGGCAGAGCTAGGCAGATCTCTGTGTGTTCTAGGATACAGCCAGCATGGAGATACACGCTTTTAATCTCAATACCAACCATAGAAGACCTGGAGGTCTGTATAGATGGGCAGTGATGAGGAGATCATGTGGTTGGGTTTACAGCCAATGAGAAGGCAGAATAGAAAGTCAATAAAAAGGACAAACACACAGGAAGTAGGTCTCTTGCGGAGAGGTAGGACAGCAGCGGCAGTGAAGGGTAAGGTTTTTAATCTCAGCTCTTAGCTATTGCTCTGACCTTTTGGCTTTTAACTCCGTATTTGGCTCTGTGTTTCTTATTTAACAAGACGGTTACATCTACAGTTCTGGGAAATCAAATAAGGCTAAATGAAAGAGTAATGGGAAAGACATCATGAAAGTGGCAACCACGTGAAAAGTTTTATTGTTAAAAGGGGGAAGGGAAGGTGGGAAGGAGAAGGGAAGAGAGAGAGACTGGAGGTGTGAACCTCATCGGAATTGAGAGTTTTCTCTTAAAGTGGACTTTACGTAGGATGATGTTGTCCGGACACTGGATGGACCAGGGGCAGGACTGAATGCCAACAACTTGGTGTCTGAGTATGTAGTCAGTTTTGGAGAAGGTTCTGTGAAGTGCTTGTTGTGAGGTGTTCACCAGAGAAGACTGCTGGGACATGGGTTTAAGCCAATAGAAAGTCTTTATTATCTGCCTGCAAGTACACTGGATATTCTGGATCCCAGTGTAGCCCTGATCCTTTTTCAGGATGAGCATTTAAGCACAAAAACCATGTTCTGGGTTGACATACTTCATTTAACAAGAACAGCCAGAAGCAGAACTACAGTCTAAAAAGCAAGGTTAGTACATTTAGAGACTTCCTATAAATATGCACTTTGATGGATTAGATCTTGCTTTCCTCTTGGCTGGTGGTACTTTCTACATGCTGAGTTTTGCAGTCTGAATGGCCCTTCCATCTTGGAGTCAGTTGTGCTAATATCTGGGGGCCTTCTAAGGACTTGGGCCTGTTACAGTCCCCCTGCACTTAGTGAATGAGTCAAATCATGGACTCATCTGTTTTAGTTAAGATGCAGGTCTCTACCATTAATCTAATAGAATGAGAATTAAAGGCCTAGTCAGAAATTTAAACTAGAGTTTTAAATGTCATCATGGTGTATTTTACCTTTGATAAATATATAGTGTTCTTCTTCATCTCTTTTGATTGAGTTTTGTTTGAAGAGCTTCAGATGCATTTTATATACTTATGCACATATTGGATGAACAATGAGGCCACATTAGTTATTTATTTCCTCCTGTGAGCTAGGGATCAAAACCATGTACTTCCATGTGATAGTCAAATAATCTGCCACTGTGTCAGGTTTTATATGGAATTTTCTTCAGCTTGTCATGGTGACTCACAATTGTATTCTAAGCACTTGAAAAGCTGAGGCAGGAGGTCTCTAACTTGAGGCCAGACCAGAGCACAGAATAAGACCCTGTTCCAAATATGTGAAACAATTTCCTCATATAGGACCAAGATCTCTCCAGGACATATACTGTTCATATTCTACAGTGTTTCCTTGAGAAATGAAATACCAAGTTGTCCTAGACCCATAGGAGACCAAGAGGTTATGCCTGTTACATGGTTAGCCTTTCCGTTGGCAAGAGTTAAAATCTGTCACTTTCACTTTAGTTTTGCCCTTCAAGAAGGTGCCCTATATCTCTGCATTATACTTTGATTTAATCAGTACATTTATTTAGCTGAGCATGAAGTCATCCTAGTATTTTGGCAGCAGATGCAGAAAGTTCAAGACTAACCTGGAGGAGCTTTTGTGGAGGAATGTAGTCTCACCACATTTCTTTGTTTTGGTGAAAGTGAGCAGCCCCTTCCTTCTCATGTAGCCACACCATCACCAACAGTAGAGACTTCATTTCTTTCTTTTCTTTTTTTTTTTTTTTGGTTTTTCGAGACAGGGTTTCTCTGTGTAGCTTTGGAGTCTGTCCTGGAACTCACTCTGTACACCAGGCTGGCCTCGAACTCACAGAGATCCGCCTGCCTCTGCCTCCCGAGGGCTGGGATTAAAGGCGTGTGCCACCACCACCACTGCCTGGCGAGACTTCATTTCTAAACAATGTAAGGTAAAATAGAAGCAATTGCTTTTCCCTGCTAATTCATTTTTCTTGCCTGATATTTTTATGTTTACATTTTTTGATGGATTGAATCAGGTTTTTGTACATGTCAAGCATTTGCTCTTGTGCTTAACTTTACCCACTTCATGACTTTTGAACTTTGGTAGAGAGTGTCATTTTTCAGACCAACAATGCTTGCAGTCATGAAATTAATAGTGATCTCCTGAATCACTGAATTGCAGGTGTGTAACATTGTCCCTACCTTTGTGTATGTTTTTACATTTTTATATTGTTTTCAAATGTCTGAAAAAATATATACATATATATATACACACACACACATATATATGTGTGTGTGTGTGTGTGTGTGTGTGTGTGTGTGTGTGTGTGTGTGTATACCACTTGTCTTCCTGGCATTTACGAAGGCAGAAGAGAGCATTGGATTCTTTTGACCTGGAGTTAGGAATAGTTGGTAACCTCTAGTCAGTGTTTAGAACTGGTCTAGGACCTCTTCAAAAGCAACAGGTGATTTTTTTTTTTTTTTTTGAGACAGGATTTCTCTGTATAACAGTCCTAGTTGTCCTGGAACTTGCTTTGTAGACCAGGTTTGAACTCACAGAGATCTGCCTGCCTCTGCCTCCCAAGTACTGGGATTAAAGGTGGGCACCACGACAGCCAGGCACAACAGGTGATCTTATCTGTTGACCCATCTTCATATATTCCCTCCCTTTTGGTGTTTGTTTTACTGTTTTAGGATCAGTATTTACTTTACTAATGTTCTTGAGAACTCACTGATCTGTCAGACAGCAACGGAATAAAAATGCTTTGCTTCCTGGGAATTATTAGCCTTACAATTCAATAGGGGTCACTCCAGTTTATGATAGACAAGTGCAGAACTGGAGTGAATGTTTAACTCTATGGAGGAATTTTGAGTGAGGCCTGAGTGCTTTCTGTTTTTTTGTTAGAGACAGGGTCTCACTACGTACCTTCTGCACAGGAATGGAAGGTGTCATCCTCTTTTTCTGTTTCCTTTTAAAATGTGTTGGTGACTGCATTTGATATTTACTAACCCATGTCATAGACTGTTTCGAGCACAGAGAATTATGTAAATATATTCTCAATGAAGTGTACATTTGCAATTCATTCAGTCTCACTGTTTCAATTATGAACATGCATGGGACATTTTAGGATGCAGTGACCTATAAGGATGTGCATGTGAACTTCACTCATGAAGAGTGGGCTTTGCTGGATCCTTCCCAGAAGAGTCTCTACAAAGATGTGATGCTGGAAACCTATTGGAACCTCACTTGTATAGGTAAGAATGTGAGGTTTCTGTCAGTTTTTAACTTAAGGGAACAAGCTTTTCTTGGAAATTGGTGCTCTTCTGTGATTTTGATATAAAAGGGGAAGAATCTGTTGAATAAATCAAGCATGATACTAAGATTAATGATAGTAATTTCAAGTGTGCCCAATTTTCTGTAATATATCACATACATTTTCTGGTACTGTATTTTAGGTTACAAATGGGAAGACCATAATATTGAAGAACATTGTCAGAGCTGCAGAAGAAATGGAAGGTAATTTTCATGTGCAAGCTGATATATTTGTATGACTGAAGAAATGTTAATGTACCCTGAACTTTTAATGTAAAGCAACAGTATAAATAAGCACAGCTTTGTACTGTTTATTAAATTCACACACACCATGTCCTCCAATGTCAGGTACTGATCACTGTTTGCAAAGCATTCCTTTAAGGACAAGACAAGGAAACAATGCCATAATGGATGTCACAGTTTTAATCATAGCCACATGTGAGGCATGTTGTAGAACTGTCCATCCACTTACTGTCATTGCATTCAATTATCATATAAGGTGTACACATTGATGAGGGGATTAATGTATGTCTAAGACCTTTTATAAGCAAAGCTTCCATATTAAAGCTAGTGTTCCTCATGTGCTTATAGTGAGTGACTTGGCATAGTTTAGTGAGAGGAGCACTGTATGAGAGACCAGGAGGTTGTCTTGGTGTAGAAACATGAGTCTCTATTCCACATCTGTATGACACACAAAACATTCTGCTGTGGGAATGCAATGTGAAAACCCTTTATTTGTTATCTTCCTTTAGCAGGTGTGTCATCTGTCACTCTGGATACAAGCCATGTGAGCATAAGGGACATGGAAAGAAGCATTGTAGTTCTGTCACTCTCAGAACAACTGGAAGATATGTGGTAGTCCCCACTATGAGAAGACATGATGACTGTGATACAAGTTTACAATTAACTGGTTTTCCAACTTCAGTGGGAATTCATCAACAAACTCTCATTGGAGAAAATCATAAGTACCAGGAATATGGAAATTCCTCTCTCTCTACTGGTTCACTGTGCACATGTAGTGTGGCTCACAGTATAAGAAAATGTTGTGAATGCAATATGTGTGGTCAGACTCTGTGTTCTTCAAGTTCTCTTCAAAGATGTGAAAAAACTCATGTGGGAAGAGAAAATAATAAATGTGAGTCATCTACTAAAGGCTTTAGCCATTACAGGCATCGCCAAACACACCAAACGAGCAATAATGAAGAGGCTCTCTATGAATGTAATCAACATGATAAAGCCTTTAGATCTGATTGCTCTTTAAAAGTACACCAAAGAACTCATTCGGAAGGAATACACTCTGAGTATGATCAAAATTATAAAGTTTTTGCATGTTCAAATCTTCTTCAAGTAGATAGAATTCAAACTAGAGAGAAAAGGTATGGATATGATCAATGTGATAAAGCCTTTGAATGTCCCACTTATCTTCAAATACATAATAGAAGTTATACTGGAGTGAAAGCCTATGAATGTAATCAGTGTGGTAAAGCCTTTGCTTATAACAGTCATTTTCTTACTCATCTAAAAAGTCATACTGGAGAGAAACCCTATGAATGTAATCAGTGTGGTAAAGCATTTGCACATAAGAGCTATCTTCGAAGTCATGAAAGAATTCATACTGGAGAGAAACCCTATGAATGTAATCAGTGTGGTAAAGCCTTTACATGGAAGAAGACTCTTCACTGTCATGAAAGAAGTCATACTGGAGAGAAACCCTATAAATGTAATGAATGTGGTAAAGCATTTGCAAAGAAGACAAGTCTTCATAGTCATGAAATAATTCATACTGGAGAGAAGCCCTATAAATGTAATCAGTGTGGTAAAGCCTTTGCACTGCAGAGTAGTCTTCACAGTCATGAAAGAATTCATACTGGAAAGAAACTCTATGAATGTAATCAATGTGGTAAAGGCTTTGTCCAGAAGAGTAGTCTTCTCAGTCATGAAAGAAGTCACAATGGAGAGAAACCCTATGAATGTAATGAATGTGGTAAAACATTTGTGCATAAGAGTTATCTTCGCAGTCATAAAAGAATTCATACAGGAGAGAAACCCTATGAATGTAATCATTGTGGTAAAGCCTTTGCACAGAAGAGAAGTCTTCACAATCATGAAGTAATTCATACTGGAGAGAAACCCTATGAATGTAATCAATGTGGTAAAGCCTTTACACGGAAGAGTAGTCTTCTCAGTCATGAAAGAATTCATACTGGAGAGAAACCCTATGAATGTAATGAATGTGGTAAAGCCTTTGCACAGAAGAAATATCTTCTCAGTCATAAAATAATTCATACTGGAGAGAAACCCTATAAATGTAATCAATGTGGTAAAGCCTTTGCACATAACAGTAATCTTCTTAGTCACAAAAGAATTCATACTGGACAGTACCACATGGATTTAATCAATGTGGTAGTTTCAGATGTGAGTGGCCATGTGGGTGCTGGAAGCTGAACTGTGTTTTCTACAAGCAGTACTTGTTAGAGTCCAGGTCCACAGGAGTTCAGATCCCAAAGAGGAGTACAGGCATCAGCAAAGGAAGGAGACTGCCATGATTTGAGGGTGAATCAGGACAGCTGCTGCTTCATTGGAAAAAGATTATATCTTTACACTCTGGACGCAAAACTCAGTTATGGCAGTGAACAGAGAACAATGCAATATTTCAAGAATCCAGGGAATGTTGTGGCTCAGGGTAAAGCCCCTGTGTAGAAAAGCCTATGTTTTTTTCTAGAGGTAATTCAAAAGGAAGAACTCTGCTTTCTGGAGTACGCAGAAGGTGTGGAAAGGCCACATTGGACTGAAGAATGTAGATCATCAAGGGACAGACTAGGTAAACTTTTGTCATTGGGAAATGTCCTGAGTGTGCCTGCTGGAGGCCCCAGTATCAGATTTTATCTAATTCTCTGTCAGCATCAAGACCCCCCCAAAGTAAGATTACACAATGCTTTATTTTAAATGCTAATGAGAATGAGTAATAGTTGCAGAGAGACATTGTAGAGTACAAAAAACTCCTGAATTAAACCAGTTTTTATATTTTTTATTTTAAAGATCTGTTCACCTCAGAATGGAAACTGGGATGTACGTTGAGTTGGGGAAGAGATTTTGCATATGTTTTCACAGTAGAAGATACTATTCAGATTGATATATTGAGGTTGATAAAGGTTACATTTGAACAAGAGGGATCTGCTAAATGAAAGATGATATTTCATTAGACAATTCAGTCATTCAAGCTAAACTAACTTATAAAGAGTAATAAATATCTTTTATTTAATCAGGCAAGAAAAAATAAAAATAAAAAATAATATTTTTAAATGATAATTTATCCAAGGCACACATGCCTTACTGGCATGAAATGAAACATGGGTTGCCTTACACCACATGTGTTACTTCTATGTTACAATGTTAGAGTGTAGATTGTCATGTCGCCCACAGCATTTTGGACATGAGTTTTTGAGTTTTCTTAAATAAAAAGGATATTTCTTTTGTATTGTTTGCTGTTAAAATCACAGTGAAGAGATTTAAAATTTTGGAAGTAAATTCAAAGGGTTACTACAATTCAAACTTGTTTTCTCAATCTCTTAAGAGTTGGAATGATTTGGAGCTAAGATAAGATATTTGAGCAGAGTAGTGGTAGCCTATGCTTTCATCCCTGCAGAGACAGACAAATGTCTATAACTTGTTTTCTAAATTCTAAACATGGTGGTTCATACCTTTAATCCCACTACCCAGGGACAAAACTCATACCACTCCTAATTGGTATGTATGCACACTAGAGAAATCAGATACCATATTTATAGGACATTGTAATAAACCCTCTACAGAATTACTAGAAAGGCAGCTAATAACCAATGGGACAGGAGCAAAGATGTAGATAAATTTCTAAATGGTCTTATTATATTAAAAACACGGAGCCAAGTATAGGGGTGAAAGCCTTAAAGAGATCAGGAAAATAGGGAAAGCCACCAGCCAACCTTACCTCACCAACTCTGCAGCTTCCAAATGCGAGTTACTTCCTGTCTACCCATGTCTGTATGCCTTGCTGTTCTGCCATCTGCTTTACTCTCTCTGTTCAGCTACATCACTTCCTCTTCCTACTCAGCTCTGTCACTTCCTGTCTGTCTGTACAGATTTCCAGACTTCCATGGTTAACTAGTTTTGGAATTTAAGATGTGTGCCACCACACCTGGCTCTGTTTCCAGTGTGGCCTTGAACACAGAGATCCTGCCTGCCAAATGATAGATTAAGGGTGTGTGCTACTATTGTCCAACTTCTTTGTTTACTTAAAATGGCTTGCTATTTCCTCTGATCTCCAGGCAAGCTTTATTTATTAAAGAACAAATAAAATATCCCCACATTTCAGCACAAATAAAATATCACTACATTTCAGCACAATTAAAATATAACCACACAAAGAGTTTTTGCAGCTGCCATTAACCTCTTCTCTGTGCATGCAACTGTGACCATTATTGAACCAGATGATACCCTAATTATGGATATCATGTTTATTGGTAAATTGGAAACTAGGAACTCTTCATAAAGCAAAAAGGAGTCATTTGCCTTTTGGATTTTATTGCAAATGCTTTCCATATAAGGAGAATAAATATCCTCTCTTTGAGAAACAAATCTGGACATTTTATGAGACACGGAGAAACTGATAGTGAATGGCATCTATCCTATGGTCATCTGGGTACACCTTCCAATGATGGATTGGATCTCTTCAAAGTCAGAGTCTTCAGCATGGAAGGAAAGGTATTGCAGTGGAAATGGTACATATCAGAATTCCTTAGTGACTGGGATATGGTTAGCACTGAAGAAATAGTTCAGAGCCTAAAGTGCTCCCCCCTCCTCCAAGAGAGGCAACTATTGAACTGCAGAGACCAACAGAATGGTCAAATCATTTGGCTAAGGCATAGTTTACTGATGGCTCATCAACCATTGATGGATGACAAACTAAAATGGAAAGTGTCAGCCTCTAGACTTGAGATGGAATGGCCAAGTTTGAGGAAGAAGATACCGTAAAATCATTAAATCACAATTGGGTATAAGACAAACAGCTGAAGAAGGCCAAAGGAACATCTGCAGTTCATGGGGCCTGTGCAGTGGCATAGCTATACGGCCATCAAAATGGAAAAGCACTCACTGGCAGGTAAATGGCAAAGACAGCGGGTCATGGGAGGCATGGATGGAAATGGCAGCACCTGGTAAAATTTATCAAAGACATGAAATTTTATGTATTTCATGAGAGCAAGACAGAGAAAATCTCTGAAAATAATGAAACAATGGGCAAATTGGCATCATGTTTAAGTCTACAATATTAAAATTTGCTGTGGAACACATTCATAAAATCAGTAAAAATGATAGATTATACACTTAAAAAAGGAGAAAGTTTACCCTAATACTGAAAAATAAGGAAAATGTAGAACCAAATATACCAGGAAATCCTTATTATCGAGGTTTTTTGGGTTCCAGGCCCTCAAAAGCCCACTCCCAGGTTCTGGGAAGAATCTATGACCAGCTGATAATTTCATCTTTGATGATATTAAATGAATCTATGCACACAAAACTCTTTAGTCCATTAATTTTATTTTCCTGATTCAAGATTCTATCTACACAGCTTCAATTCTTTCCTTATACTTAGCTCCTCTCTGTCCCTTCTCCTCCCACCCTATCCTTGTTCTAATTAAGCTCCTTTTGCCTCATCCTCACCTTCATTTCTCTCTATCTTGATTCCTACCCATTCTTCTCCCTGGAACAGGTCCCTCACCTGCCAGCAGCCTGACTCTGACAGTACCATGCAGTGCATCCAGACCCTTTGAAAGGGTATATGGCACTGGTGGCTGGAGCTGGTTACCATGGTGGCGCTGGTTTTAGAACTTTATTAGGAGAAGGGGGGAGGGAGAGATAGCTAGAGAGCGCCAGAGAGAGGCGCAGAGAGAGAGTGTGGGGGTGCATGTCTGGCTTTTAGGCTGGGATGCAGTCGCCTGCTGATGACATAAAAAGGTGCCGGACAAGACCCCTGAGAAGCACATATACAGAATCCTTACATTCCAGACTTTTGCTTATCATAAAACAGGAAGTAGATGGGAATAGGGTCTGACTTGGAGGGCGTTTGGTTGGCCCTTGCGGGGAATAGGGAAGGGGATGTCTTCTGAGGTAGACAGGTATTGTTGGATGATGGGCTATCCGTCCTGGAGCCGTGCATCTTTCTTGGCTTGGCACTCTGGTTGCTTTTGTATCTGACAGGATGCTGGTGAGGCAGGAAAAGCATGAAGTAGGTCCGACCTGTCCAGATGGATTTAAGCTGGTTTATGGAGCTTGGGAAAAATTTGAACATGTTAAGAAGCAGCCATGAGAAGATTAGTGACCATATGTGGTGTTTAGTACTTTGCTTATATTGGTTAGTGTTAATGGGAGAGACAGAGAGATTGGAACATGTTAAGCTTTATCAGAGAGATTATTTTAAGGCACCTGTTTCCTTTACTAGTTTGGTATCCAGGAGACAGGTGATCAATTGTTAAGAGCATTTCACAGTAATAGATGTTTTTATTAAAGTCTGTTTTTATAGAGCCCAGATTAAAGTCTGTTTGGGACTGGGGATGCAAATACCTTTTACAGTTTGTTACAGTTTCTTACTTGATCTCTGGATTTCAGTTCTGTGGCGATCCTGTACCATTAGCTGAACAATGATTTAGAACAGGGAACTGGGAAGAGAAAAGCTTGTGGTACATGAGAACTTATTTCTTTGGAATTAGGGACAAGGCAAAGATCAGGACCTTGTAAGCACAGGCGGGTGAGTCTGGAGTGAGGCAATGAAATGAAAGCTCCTATCTTAGCTGAAAATCTTTTCCCATTAAGTAACCCTGAAAGTGCAATTAAATCTGGTGAGGTGGGTAAGGCTGTCCTCCCTACCCCGACAATAGGGAAACGAGGAGAGATGACACCCCAAAACTCCCAGGATTGGGTCAGTGGCTCTGGTGTCCAGAAGGAAAGAAACAGATCACTTCTCTGCTGCGTTCTCGGTTCCCTGCAACCCTGTAGCCAAGCCTAGATCTGCTGGAGGTCTTAGCTTGATGTTCCCATGCCACCTTGGTGCCTGGGGGCAGTCAGGTGACTGGTTGTCTTTCTAGGTGGTACTTTCAACAAGGCTATTGATGGCCTGGCAGGGCACTCGCTAGCCCATGGCCTTTTCCCACACTTAGAACAGGGACCCAACAGCATTTGGGAGTCAGCGAGTACCAGCACTTGGCAATTGTGTTTTCGGGCTCTTTTTTTAATCTCTTCCCTGGCACACCTTGAATGCCACAGATGACACTTTTGCCTGTGGGGTCAGGAGCCTTGCTCTCCAGATGCTTAAGTTTTAGTTGGGGAGGTCTGGGGAACAAGAGGCGGATTTTTTTTTGTTTTGCTGGGGGGGGGGGGGACATGGACACGGACCTTGTTTTGTATACTTTTTTCTTTCTATTATCAGCTTGATACAGTACAAATTCTTATCCTAATAGTGAAATGTTTCACTGAAGCTTGCCCAGTGATTGAGTAAAACCAAAACTTATTATAAGCCACAGTCATCCTAGGGTCCCTCCTGCTATGTAGCATCCCTGGATCTGTGAGTTGCAGTCTGATTGTTCTTTGCTTTATATCTAGAATCTACTTATGAGTGAGTACATACCATGTTTGTCTTTCTGAGTCTGGGTTACCTCACTCAGGATGACTTTTTCTAGATCCATCCATTTGCCTGCAAACCTCATGATGTCATTGTTTTTCTCTGCTGAGTAGTACTCCATTGTGTATATGTACCACATTTTCTTAATCCATTCTTCAGTTGAAGGGCATCTAGGTTGTTTCCAGGTTCTGGCTATTATGAATAATGCTGCTATGAACATAGTTGAGCCTATGTCCTTGTGGTATGATTGAGCATTCCTTGGGTATATGCCCTAGAGTGGTATGGCTGGGTCTTGAGGTAGATTGATTCCCAATTTTATGAGAAACTGCCATACTGATTTCCACAGTGGTTGTACAAGTTTGCACTCCCATCAACAGTGGAGGAGTGTTCCCTTTGCTCCACATCCTCTCCAACATAGACTGTCATTAGTGTTTTTGATCATAGCCATTCTGACAGGTGTAAGGTGGTATCTCAGAGTCGTTTTGATTTGCATTTCTCTGATGGCTAAGGATGTTGAGCATTTCTTTAAATGTCTTTCAGCCATTTGTGATTCTGTTGAGAATTCTCTGTTTAGCTCTTTAGCCCATTTTTTAATTAGATTGTTCAGTATTTTGATGTCTAGTTTCTTGAGTTCTTTATACACTTTGGAGATCAGTCCTCTCTCAGATGTGGGGTTGGCGAAAGTCTTTTCTCATTCTGTAGGCTGTCTTTTTGTCTTATTGACCATGTGCCCTGCAAAAGCTTCTCAGTTTCAAGAGGTCCCATTTATTAATTGTTGTTCTCAGTGTTTATGCTACTGGTGTTATATTTAGGAAGTGATCTCCTGTGCCAATGTGTACAAGAGTACTTCCTACTTTCTCTTCTGTCAAGTTCAGTGTAACTGGATTTATGATGAGGTCTTTGATCCACTTGGACTTGAGTTTTGTGCATGGTGACAGATATAGATCTATTTGTAATCTTTTACATGTTGACATCCAGTTATGCGAGCACCATTTTTTTGAAGATACTTTCTTTTTTCCATTATATAGTTTTGCCTTCTTTGTCAAAAATTAGGTGTTCATATGTGTGTGGATTAATGTCAGGTTCTTCAATTTTGATTCCTTTGGTCTGTATGTTGGTTTCTATGCCAGTAACAAGCTGTTTTTATTACTATAGCTCTATAGCAAACCTTGAGGTCAGGGATGGTGATGCCTCCAGAGGTTGCTTTATCATACAGGATTCTTTTAGCTATTCTGGGTTTTATGTTTTTCCATATGAAGTTGAGTATTGTTCTTTCCAAGTCTATGAAGAATTTTGTTGGGATTTTGATGGGGATTGCATTGAATCTGTAGATTTCTTTTATTAAGATTGCCATTTTTACTATGTTAATCCTACCTATCCATGAGCATGGAAGATCCTTCCATTTTCTGATATCTTCTTCAATTTCTTTCTTTAGAGACTTAAAGTTCTTATCAAACAAGTCCTTCACTTGTTTAGTTAGTGTTATCCCAAGGTATTTTATATTATTTGTGGCTATTGTAAAGGGTGATGTTTCTCTGATTTCTTTCTCATCCCTTTTATCATTTGTGTATAGAGGGCTACTGATTTTTTTGAGTTGATCTTGTATCCTGCCACTTTACTGAAGGAGTTTATCAACTGTAGAAGTTCCCTGGTAGAATTTTTGGGGTCACTTATGTAGACTATCATATCATCTGCAAATAGTGAAAGTTTGACTTCTTCTTTTCCAATTTGTATCCTGTAGAAGTAACCGTCTTATTAAATAAGAAACACAGAGCCAATGCAAAGATGAAAGCCCAAGAGGTCAGAGCTAAGAGCCTTACCCTTCACTGCTGCAGCTATCCTCTTCAGCCAAGAGATCTACTTCCTGTGTGTTTGTCTTTATATAGACTTTCTGTTCTGCCTTCTCATTGGTTGTAAAGCCAACCATATGACCGCCTCGTCACTGCCTGTCTGTACAGATTTCCAGGTCTTCTATGGTTGGTATTGAGATTAAAAGCGTGTATCTCCATGCTGGCTGTATCCTTGAACACACAGAGATCCGCCTAGCTCTGCCTCCCAAGAGCTGGGATTAAAGATGTGCGCCACCAACGCCCAGTTTCTGCTATGGCTTGCTATTAGCTCTGACCCCCAGGCAACTTTATTTATTAACATACAAATAAAATCACATTTCAGTACAATTAGAATATCACCATATATCCCCTTGATCTTCTTTTGTTGTCTTATTGCTCTAGCTAGAACTTCAAGTACTATATTGAATAAATATGGGGACAGTGGATAGCCTTGTCTTGTTCCTGATTTTAGTAGAATTGCTTTGAGTTTCTCTCCATTTAATTTGATGTTGGCTGTTGGCTTGCTGTAAATTGCCTTTATTATGTTTAGGAATGTTCCTTGTATTCCTGATCTCTCCAAGACCTTTGTCATGAAGGGGTGTTGGATTTTGTCAAAGGCTTTTCCAGCATATAATGAGATGATCATGTGGTTTTTTTCTTTCAGTTTGTTTATATGGTTGGTGTATTACGTTGACATGTTTTCATATGTTGAACCATCCTTGCATCCTTGGGATGAAATCTACTTGATCATGGTGGATAATTTTTTTTGATGTGTTCTTGGATCGGTTTGCCAATATTTTGTTGAGTATTTTTGTATCATTGTTCATGAGGGAGATTAGTCTGCAATTCTCTTTCTTTGTTGCATCTTTGTGTGGTTTGGATATTAGGGTAACTGTAGCCTCATAAAAAGAGTTTTGTAATATTCCTTCTGTTTCTGTTGTGTGGAACAATTTGAAGAGTATTGGAATTAGTTCTTCTTTGAAAATCTGGTAGAATTCTGCATTGAAGCCATCTGGTCCTGGGCTTTTTTTTGGTTGGGAGACTTTTAATGACTGTTTCTATTTCTTTAGGGGTTATTGGTCTATTTAAATAGTTTATCTGTCTTGATTTAACTTTGGTATGTGGTATCTATCCAGAAAATTGTCTATTTTTTCCAGATTTTTCAATTTTGTGGAGTACAGGTTTTTGAAATATGACCTGATGATTCTCTGGATTTCCTCATTGTCTGTTGTTATGTCTCCCTTTTCATTTCTGATTTTGTTAATTTGGGTGCTCTCTCTTTGCCTTTTGGTTAATTTGGCTAGGGGTTTGTCTATCTTGTTAATTTTTTTCAAAGAACCGACTCTTTGTTTTATTGATCCTTTGTATTGTTCTCTTGGTTTCTATTTCATTGATTTCAGCCCTCAATTTGATTATTTCCTATTGTCTATTCCTCCTGGGTGAGTTTGTTTCTTTTTGTTCTAGAGCTTTCAGTTGTGATGTTAAGTCATTGGTATGAGATTTCTCCATCTTCTTTATGTGGGCATTTAGTGCTATGAATTTTCCTCTTAGCACTGCTTTCATAGTGTCCCATAGGTTTGGGTATGTTGTACTTTCATTTTCATTGAATTCTAGGAAATCTTTAGTTTCTTTCTTTATTTCTTCTTTGACTCATTGGTGCTTCAGGTGGGCATTATTCAGTTTCCATGAGATTTTAGGCTTTCTATAGTTTCTGTTGTTGAAATCTAACTTTAAGGCATGGTGGTCTGATAAGTTACAGGAGGTTATTCCAATGTTTTTGTATCTGTTGATATTTGCTTTGTGATCAAGCATGTGGTCAATTTTTGAGAAGGTTCCATGGGGTACTGAGGAGAAGGTATTTTCTTTTGTGTTAGGGTGGAATGTTCTGTAGATATTTGTTAAGTCCATTTGAGTCATAAGATCTGTTAGGTCCTTTATTTCTTTGTTAATTTCAGTCTGGTAGATCTGTCTTTTGGTGAGAGTGGTGTGTTGAAATCTCCCACTACTAATGTGTGGGGTTTGATGTGCGTTTTAAGCTTTAGTAATGTTTCTTTTATGAATGTGGGTGCCTTTGTATTTGGGGCATAAATGTTCAGAATTGAGACTTCATCTTGGTGGGTTTCCTGTGATAAATATGTAATGTCCATCCCAATCTCTTTCGATTGATTTTAGTTTGAAGTCTATTTTATTAGATATTAGGATAGCTACACCAGCCTGCTTCATAAGTCCATTTGATTGAAAAACCTTTTCCCATCCCTTTATTCTGAGGTAGTGTCTGCCTTTGAAGTTTAGGTGTGTTTCTTGTATGCAGCAGAAGGATGGATCTGTTTTTGTATCCAATCTGTTAGCCTGTGTCTTTTTATAGGTGAGTTGAGACCATTGATATTGATGGATATTAAAGACCAGTGATTGTTAATTCCTGTTATTTTTTTTGTGGTAGTGTTGTGTTTCCCTTCTTTGGTATTTGTCGGTGTGGGATTATCTATTGCCTGAGTTTTCATGGGTGTGTTTAACTTCCTTAGGTTTGATTTTTTTCTTTCTAGTGCTTTCTGTAGGGCTGGATTTGTGGATAGGTATTGTTTAAATCTGGTTTTATCATGGAATATTTTGTTTACTCCATCTATGGTGATTGAGAGTTTTGCTGGGTATAATAGTTTGTGTTGGCATCCATGGTCTCTTAGTGTCTGCATAACATTTAACCACGACCTTCTAGCTTTCATAGTCTCTATTGAGAAGTCTGGTTTTATTCTGATGGGTCTGCCTTTTTATGTTACTTGGTCTTTTTCCTTTGCAGCTCTTAACATTTTTTCTTTGTTCTGTATGTTTAGTGTTTTGATTATTATGTGGCAAGGGAACTTTTTTTTTTTTGGATCCAGTCTATTTGGTGTTCTATAAGCTTCTTGTATCTTCATAGGTATTTCTTTCTTTAGGTTAGGAAAGTTTTCTTCTATGAGTTTGTTGAATATATTTTCTGTGCCTTTGAGTTGGTATTCTCCTTCTTCTATACATATTGTTAGGTTTGGTCTTTTCATAGTGTCCCAAATTTCTTGGACGTTTTGTGTTATGACTCTTTTGGCTTTAGTGTTTTCTTTGACTGACGAATCTATTTTCTCTATTGTGTCTTCAACGTCAGAGATTCTCTGTTCCATCTTTTGCATTTGGTTGGTTATGCTTGCATCTGTAGTTCCTGTTCGTTTAGTCAGAATTTCTATTTCCAGCATTCCCTCAGTTTGTGTTTTCTTTGTTGTCTCAATTTCAATTTTCAAATCTTGAACTGTTTCCTTCATCTGTTTAATTACTTTTTCTTGGCTTTCTTTGATTTCTTCCAATTTTTTGTTTGTTTTTTCTTCCATTTCTTTAAGAGAATTTTTTTATTTCCTCTTTAAGAGACTTTTTCATTTCCTCTTTAAGGGCCTCTATCATCTTCTTAAAGTCATTTTTAGGATTGATGTCTTCTGCTTCTTCTGCCTTGGTATGTTCAGGTCTTGTAGGTGTAGAATCGCTAGGTTCTGATGTTGTCATATAGGTCTTTATGTTGTTGCCTGCATTTTTGCACTGGCATTTTCTCATCTCTTCCTCTGCTCAGTGCAGGCTGTATCTGTGTCTGAAGGTGCCTCTCTTGTTCTAATTGATAGTCTTAGTCCACTAGGGGTTCTTGGTTGAATTGGTGTTGTTGGGCTCTGTTTCTCTGGGAGCAGCTTACTCCAGTCAGTGTTAGTGGGTTCTGTCTCAGGGAGCAGTTGTTCCCAATTGGTGCAGGGTGGGCTTATAGCTCCAGTGGTTGTTGGGTTCGTAGGGGTTAGGTTTTTTTTTTTTTGGTGGGGGGAGCAGGGAAAGGTAGCTGTCTGGTCACTGGGACTCCAATGGCTGAGGCCTAGGGGCTAGAGACCTGGTCTGCCGGTCCGGGAATGGGGGCTTACCTGTTCCTAGTTGGTGTAGGGTGGTGGGCTTATGATTCTGGTGATCTGGTTCGGTGGCTGGGCGGTGCTTTCTTTTGTGTTCTCAGATTGAATTTTGCTCATTCCTCAACTCCTCAGCTAATCTTTTTTCCTCAGACTGCAGACTGTAGTATTCTGAAACCTCTCCCGAATGGATCTCAGCTGAGCAGGTTGTTTAGTAGGGTAATGTCACCAACAACTACAAGTTGTTGGGTTTCACAGGAACAGCAGCTGGGCCCTGGGTTGGCCTCAGGCAGAATGTTCAGGTCCTTTCTGTTTGTGTCCCACAGAGACGGCTCCTTCCCTGAGTGCTGGGATTAAAGGCATCCCTACTCCAAGCTCTTAATCTCCATATTCTCACCAACTCCTCAGCCCAAGAGACGAATTTTACTCTGTGTCTTGAATTTTTTTTTCCCTTGATGATTACTGGCTTAAGGGCAGCTTTTTGGAAGATCTGTCAGGAGGCAGATTGTAAACTGATCTCTGGATTAAGAGCCATCTTGACTACTGTGAACTTATTTGTATGGATCTTAGCCTGCTTCCAGACCCATCTGTGCCTCGCACGGCAGCTTGAGAATGAGTGGCAGGAGTGTTAAGAGTCAGCAGAAGCGGCCCACGCAACAGTACAGAGCTGGCCCACACAACAGTAGAGAGCCCTCCCACTGCCGGAGAGCAGAAGGCAGAAGTCAGACAGACACATATGGTTGCACATGGCAGAGAAAAGGAAAACATCAGAAATGTGGAGGGAGAAGGGTTCAGAGCTTTAGCAGAAAGCTTGGGGATAAAGTAACTCTTTTTATTTGCCCGTTCGCTGGCAGAAGTTCCCTTGAAGCTGTTATGCAGCCAGATTTGCTGATATCCACCAATTTAAGTGGTATCTGCCCTTTTGTCCCATGGCTTCAGCCGAGAGAAAAATAAAAAATTAACATAAAAACCTGGATCCTAGGCTCCTATCCCAAGCATCCCTGAGGCTAGGAGGAGGATCTATGAATCAGCACAAGTTACCCAAAACCACCATCTCGTTATGGGTAAGAGTTGAGAGCATACTCCGTACGTGGACCACCTCGTGGTCCGACAGCATCAACCTCCTTGTCAGGAGCAAAAATTTGTCATTGCCAGCACAGCCCAAGGACCCCCCCAGGTGTCTTTCTCA
Organism: Peromyscus melanophrys; assembly: GCA_902168415.1. Classification (NCBI taxonomy): domain Eukaryota; kingdom Metazoa; phylum Chordata; class Mammalia; order Rodentia; family Cricetidae; genus Peromyscus; species Peromyscus melanophrys. The sequence goes on along the minus strand of CABHPR010129939.1, from coordinate 22,196 downwards.
GAGAATATAGGTCAGGCTGCAGCCTCGGGGAATGGCAGAGGACTCACCAATTGCATGGTGCGGTGGAGGGGCATGGTTTCCCTGTTATCTTTCCAGGAGAAGAAAAGCATCCAACAAGAAAAGCAAAGACCACTAGACAAGTGAAACATCTGAAGAGAAGATGTCCCATGAAAAAGAATCAGTTGTCCAAGTGTTATCACCTGATGGCAGGTGAGCAGCCTGAAATCCTGGCTTGCAGCTCTAGAGTAGCACTGGTACCCATGCCACCATCTTGCCTGACTGGCTACACCTTTACACAGGACAACCACCCAATGTGGGCTGCAGATGGAACAGCCTGGGTAGGCCCTCCCTTCTTTCTTACTGCCATGGTGGATTTCAAAAAGGTTGTCTCTACTGCCCTCTACAGACATAAGTGGCAAATGCTCTCTATGTGGTCCTGATTCAACTAAATATTAAAGTTGGCTTTGGAGTTGCAATGTGGCTCTCACCTCTAAATGCATACATTCTTCTTAAAGGAAAATCCAAAATCTCTGTCTCATGTCAGAATGGCCACCTGGTATGGAACAAGAGAAAAACCAGCACTTGGGAGGCAGAGCCAGGTGGATCTCTGTGAGTTTAAGGCTAGCCTGGTCTACAGTGCGAGATCCAGGACAAGCACCAGAATTACACAGAGAAACCCAGTCTCAAAAGACCAAAAATAAATAAATACATAAAAATAAATAAGATAAAATAAAATAAAAAAGAGTGACCACTAATAACCACTCTGTAGAGTCAATACTAGTCTGTCTTGAAATTTTTTCTCTCAATGCCATTAATCTAAACCTCTTCTATTTACTCTCCTTCAGAAAGAAAAGCAAAAACACAGCCAAATTCTTTGACAAAATACCACTGCAATGGTCTCTATGTCACTTACTAATATTCTCTTCTAAAACTTCTTGAGCAGGACCATCATTGTCTACATTTGTCTCTGCACCACTGCCTCCAAGCTCTTTCCAATGAGGCCCATTAAGCCCCACTTAAGGCATTCAGCCACTTTCCAAATCTAAAGTGCCAAAGTCCACAATCCATCAACAAGCAGCATGGTCTGGCCTGTCACAGCTGTACCCTGGTCCCTGGCACCAGTTTCTGTCTCAGTCAGTGTTCTCTTCCTGTGAAGAGACAGCATGACTAAGGCAAGTATTTTAAAGGAAATCATTTCATTATAGTTTCAGATGTTTATTCTATTATCATCATGGTGGGGAGCATGGCAGCACCCAGGCAGACATGGTAGCTGACAGTTCTACCTCCAGATCCACATGCAGCAAGAAAAGAAAAAGGCACTGGGCCTGGCTTTGGCCCTTGAAACCTCACAGCTCACCCCCAGTGATAGACTTGCTCTACCAAGACCACACCTACTCCAACAACACCTCATCCCCTAATTCCTTCTTACTAGCATCACTCCCTGATGACTAAGCTTTCCAACCTATGTTGTAATGGAGGCCATTCTCATTCAAAACACCACATTATCTCTCATTTTTATTTCATTTTTTGTACAGAGGTCACTAATTTGTGTTTCCTAAATTTCTGATGTCTCTTAGTCATTAAGAACTTCTTTTGATTTTCCACAAATGATTAATTATTTCTTTTCAGAGCAAGTTGTCAGGTAGGTGTCTTAGTTTTAGTTTATTGCTGTGATGAGACACCATGAAAAAAAAAAATACATATTGGGGAGGAAACGGTTTATCTGGCTTACACTTCCATATCATCAAAGGGAGTCAGGACAGGAACTCAAACAGGGCAGAGACCTGGAGGAAAGAGCTGATGCAGAGGCCATGGAGGGGTGTTCCTTATTCTATTGCTCCCCATGACCTGCCCAGACTACTTTCATATAGAACCCAGGAACACTAGGTTTGAAATAGCCCCACTGAATGAACTGGCTATTCCCTATCATTCACTAATTAAGAAAATGCCTTACAATCCAGCTTACTACTTGATCATGCAGAGGGATTCTTTTTCAATATAGGTTCCTTGTTCCCAGGTGATTTCAGCCTGTATCAAGTTGACACCAAACAACCCAGCCCATTAGGCCAGACATGCCTTGTCATTGAGAGTTGCTTTGAACACCTAAAATTGCCTGTGTTTCTCAGTGCTGGGAACACAGGAATGCAGGTCAGTGGGAAGGAGAATGAGACAAGGGAATGAATGTCCTCATAAAGTCCTGGCTTTTGCTGTGGAGTTGCAGATGCATAGGGACCTGTGTGAGAATCAGAGTCCACTGTCTACTTGCAAGCTGGTAGAGTCAATAAAATTAATTTTTGATGAAAAACTTCCAAATAATCTATTGGTGAAAGTATTAAGGCCACTCCATGTAGTTAAAAGGTGTAACATTTAAAGATTAAGCTTTGAGGATCTTTGAAATGTTTTAAGGTCCAGGAAAAGGGGTTTGAGTTGTGTAAATGCAAGTTTATGTAAGGTGTAAGGATGTCAAAGTTTAAATTGTGATAAGATATTGAATTGAGGTATATAAAAAGAATGAATAATGCTTCAAATTTCTGTCTCTCACCATGCTACATTTATGTTAAGACTTCAAAGCTCAAAGTCTTATTAATCAATGCAGTTCTGATAAGCTATTAATCTAGCTCTGGGAAAGCTTTGCTTCTATTGTCAGAGTTACAAGCTTGAGATTTTAAAGTCCATTTGGTTGCTTTCCAGGTACAGACTTAAAAGTTCTTCCTATGAAGCTAAAACACCAGAATAATCTATATGCATCCAGTCTTCTGGATGGAGAGAAGAGGCCCTGCTTTTTTTCATATTTAAAATCAAGATCAAGTGAGCTATTGCCCTTCTGCTCCACAGAATGTTTCTGTCCTCTCTGAGATCACCATAAATAGTGTTTATGCTTTTAACCCAGAATCAATTTTTGGTCCCCAAGCTTTTTCAATGACACAAGGGCATGAGTCTACTGCTCTTCCCACAATGTGGATATGAGTACATATTACAAACAGTAGTAATGCTAACTTATCTAAAACTTGTACCTCTTTATATAAACTTAAAAAAGTCTTGTAAGCTTCAGGTCATCTACTTCCATCCACCTCTCACATGTCAAATGGACTCCAGATATATACTCTTGTCAATCAACAGCCTGCTTCCCCACTTGACTATTTTTCCTGATGGTGGAATCTTCCCCTTTCTCTGGTCTTGGGACTCCCCTCCCAGAGTGACAAGGACTGTGGACCTAAAGGTTTCAAATGGACCCCTAAGAAACAAATTTCCCCCTAACTGCCTCAGCTTTATCTTCTGTTGCTAATATGTGTCTCTTCCATCAGATTTCTAAGCAATCAAATACTGGAGACTGCTCTAACTGCTGCCTGATTTTCTATCAACAAAAGGCTGGGATGTTAAGTTTCAAGCTTGGGACAAATAGCTGAGGTGACTATTTATCATAGCAAATCTGGATTTGGTCACCAGTTTCTCCCAGAATCCTTCAGTCTCTACCTGTTACAGGGTATGGCTGGCATACTGAACCCCCTACCCTGAACTCTTCTGCCCAGAGGTTGGGCTATCCTTCCCCCAGAGTCTCTTCCATATGTAGTTTAGACATTTTGGTCACCTGTCTCTTTTGTATGTTTGGCCTCCTGACTGCTCCACCTGGTTCCCATCTCTTCCCTTCCCCTCCCGCTCTCTCCACATGACCCAGCGCAGTCTGGTCTTATCCACTCTGGACTCACTCAGACATCCCTGCTTCTGATTGTGCTCTCCCACACAACACAATAAACTTTCTCCTCCAGCATACTTAGGAGCAGTCATGTCCTTTTCTTTTTATTCTCTTTCTCATTCAAGCACACCTCATGACACAGTTCAAAATTATGAAATTTGCTCCATTAGTTCATATACCATGAAATTAAGCATTCATTTAAGCACTAACTAAAGGATCAGGAGAAGAGATCTGAGTTTCAGTCATTTCCTGTGAAAGGACAAGTCCCAGAGGTCCATGGCTGGTCTGGAATTCTAAAGGTCTAGAAATGATTCGGTTTTTGTGGCCAAGATGTGTCTGTTGCATGAATCTTAAAGAGTCTTATTAATAAAATCAGACCTGAGGCAGGTATTGGGCTGAACACTGAAAGATCAGAGAGACAGAACAAGCCACAGCTAACCTCACCTGGCCAACTTCTCAGCTAATCTTGTTTCCTCAGACTGGAAGCCTCTGTGTCCTCATATCCGATTGGCTCTCAGCTGAACTGTGCTGCTTGAAAGCCTGAAAGCTTAACCAGCCACATGATTCTAGTTTCTGGTCTTCACGCCTTACATATCTTTCCTTTCTACCATCACTCCCTGGGATTAAAGGCTTGCTTTCTGGGATTAAAAGCCTGAGTCACCATGCTTGTCTGTATCCTTGAACAGATGGATTTCTGCCTCTGGAATGCTAGGATTAAAGGCGTGTGCTACCACTGCCTATCCTCTATGTTTAATATTGTGACTGTTCTGTCTCTGATCCCAGATAAGTTTATTAGGGTGCACAATATTTTGGGGAACACAATACCACCACATTTCCTCTCTTTTTGTCTAAAATTTAAAAAAAGCTTATAACTAATACAAGAAAAACTATCTAATAAGTATATACAATATATACAGTCAAAAATTACATTAACAATGTCTAATCCATTAACATTTGACACATTCAGACAATAAACTCCATTATATATATTAACAATGTCCAGTCCAGTAACATTTGATAAACTCAGACAAAAATTTCATTACTTATCCTATTTAAAACAAGTAATTCCTTTTTAAAAGTATTTTTTCTTTTCATAATAGATTCAGTAATCTACCTTTTGTTATTTTTATATCTTGCTCTTTTTCTTTTTAGTGTGGATTCAGTGATCTACCCATTTATCCTATTATTTCTTTATCTTTTTTCTCAGAGTAGATTCGATCTACTTCATATCTATATTCTCTTTTTTCTTTCTTTTTTTTGTTTAAACAAAACCTCTGAATCTAATCCTTGTTCAGCTTTTTTCCTGACCATTAACAATCAACAACTTGTTACCAACTATTGTAAACAATGACAATATCCATAACTCATTAAACCACCAAAAACTACCCACCCCACTTCTTGGGAATGTGGGCGTCTTTTTCTTAAAATTACTTCCCGCTTTCTAGGGCTGAAGACATCTTTAAGGAATCCTGAAAAGAAAATTTTTGGGTTAATTGTCAAGTCCTGTATCATTTGTCCAGTTGCTGCAAAATGAGAAAGTGCAGGGCTTGTTTCAAGTCCTTGTTCAAGTAGTCTGTCAGGCTCCATCATCTCAGCTAGCCATCTCGAAATTGCTCTGAGCAGCTTGTAGTCCAAAGCAGATCTTTCCGTGGTGTTAATCAGCTTAATGGCTTTACCATAGTCCATGTGAAATCATCTTTGTTGAGTCCCATCTTCCTTTTGAAGATTTCAAAGTTGCTGTTAGGTGTGGTCATGGTTACCTGTAGACTTTTTTTTTTTGTGCCTCCTCTCTGGTTTGGAGCAATCACAGTCTGATCAATGTCTCTCGGAACCATGAATGTTCTTCCCTAGAGAGAAAATCTTCACAGCAATTTCTCCCCACCATTCATCTTGCCAAACTTTGCCAAACTGACCTTTGCTGATGCTTTCTTGTAACACGATGGTACAGGCAATTCTTCTCTGAACAAACAGCGGTAAACCCTTTGTCCCAGATAGCAGCATCACCATAGTCACCAACACGATGAGAAGGAGCTGGCAATTCAGAGCAACACCAATGCTTCCATGGTCCCACCACTGTTTGTGGTTTGGCTCAGGCTGAAGCTTCTCCCAAACCTCCTAGGCCGGCCTCAAACTCGGAATCCTCCTGCCTTTCCCTCCTTCAGTAAATCCTACCGGTGTGTGCCACCACAACCGGCCTAATGTAGATCGTGCCTGAGCTGGGGCCCACAAGGCCACTGGCAAGCAGCTTTTTCATGAAATGGTACCATGAACCTTGGGCACCAGGTGTAGCATGAATCTTCAAAGTTCTTATTAATAAAATCAGACCTGAGGCAGGTATTGGGCTGAACACTG
>CABHPR010129939.1:1686-16140 GCA_902168415.1 Peromyscus melanophrys | reverse complement strand
CTAATCTTGTTTCCTCAGACTGGAAGCCTCTGTGTCCTCATATCCGAATGGCTCTCAGCTGAACTGTGCTGCTTGAAAGCCTGAAAGCTTAACCAGCCAAATGATTCTAGTTTCTGGTCCTCACACCTTATATATCTTTCCTTTCTACCATCACTCCCTGGGATTAAAGGCTGGCTTTCTGGGATTAAAGGTCTGAGTCACCATGCTTGTCTGTATCCTTGAACAGATGGATTTCTGCCTCTGGAATGCTAGGATTAAAGGCGTGTGCTACCACTGCCTATCCTCTATGTTTAATATTGTGGCTGTTCTGTCTCTGATCCCAGATAAGTTTATTAGGGTGCACAATATTTTGGGGAACACAATACCACCACATTTCTCCAGCAGAAAATTCTCTCTCTCACCTTTATAAAAACTCTTTGACAGGGACTTTATTGCCAGAGTCCAGCTCTGTCGAGGTTCAGGTCCAAAAGTGAAGATGTGAAGTTGGTGAGGGAAGCAGACTGACAAGATCTGAAGCTGAAACTTAACAGCTGCTGTTTATTTCATTAGTAACTGTGCAGAATTACTAGGAGTCATGCAGAGTGGAGCAGACCTGTAATCTTAGCACTCCACAGCAGAGGCAAACTTTTCTTTATGACTTTTAGGCTAGTCTGGACAGCAGATCAAGTTCCTGTCCAGTCAGGGCTGCAGAGTGAGACCCTGATAAAGAAAATGAAACAATAGAAGCATGATGTAAAAATAAATATTCTTAATTTGCTTTACTTATTTTCACTAATGATGCAGAAGTAAGAGAAAACAAATCTGTAGACTGTAACACGAATCTTCACAGGTCTTATTAATAAAAACAAAGCTGGAGCTAAGTATTGGGGTGAACGCTGAAAGATCAGAGAAACAGAACAAGCCACATCCAACCTCACCTTGCCAATTCCTCAGCTGATCTTGTGTCCTCAGACTGAAAGCTTCTGAATCCTTATGCGAATGGATCTCAGCTGAACTGCTGATGAAAGCTAAAAGACTAGTTCCTGGTCTTCATGCCTTATATACCTTTCTGCTTCCTGCCATCACTTCCTGGGATTAAAGGCATGTGTCACCATGCCTGGCTCTTTCCAGTGTGGCTTTGAACTCACAGAGATCTGGATGGACCTCTGCCTCTGGAATGCTAGGATTAAAGGGTGTGTGCTCTCATGATCTGCTGTCCAGACTAGCCTAAAAGTCATAAAGAAAAGTTTGCCTCTGCTGTGGAGTGCCAAGATTACAGGTCTGCTCCACTCTGCATGACTCCTAGTAATTCTGCACAGTTACTAATGAAATAAACAGCAGCTGTTAAATTTCTGGCCTCTATGTCTATCTAGTGGCTGTTCTGTTTTCTGACCCCAGATAAGTTTATTAGGGTGCACAATATATTGAGGGACACAATATTACCACAGTAGACTCCTATGTCAAATGGGCAATAACATATATATTTATTATTTAAATAATTTAAAATATATAAATTTATCTATTTATTATAAATTAAATAAATATATAAATTATATATAATTTAGTCATTAGAGTATTGAGGCTCTCTAGTAAATATAGATATAAGAAAAAGCTCACTCTGATCCCATAGGGTTACTTCTCTAAATCCAGTATTTATATTGATGGGCCTTTTCTACAGAATAACAGTTTAAAAGAGTGCATATAGTGTATAGGTGTTTTTTTTAATCATAATTTTTTTTTTTACAAAAATGAAAATCATAGCAGGTTTTCTACAGCATGCCTGAGGTTTTGCTAGTCCAGAAAGTGGCAGGTTTCCTTTGTCCTTTCTCAGTTCATAGCAAAACCTAATTCCCCAGAAAAGAGTCCTACTGAGTGCAGGAATAGTTCAGGGAAGACTTTGCAGTCCAGCCCCAAGTTCTGCATCAATGTCAATCTCTGCAGGTCTGGGGCAGTTCTATGCCCAGGGTGAAAGTTAGGACTGCCAGTCATTGTGCTCCCTCACTTCACAGCACTGTCCCTAAGGGAGCTGCTTAGATCACTCAGGCCTCAGTAGCCAGTCAGGACCTCCAGATGGACTGCCAATCAAAATGGGGAGGGCACTTCCGGTCCGCCGTGCAGCTTAGTCTGTGGCTCAGTGGTTAAAGGTGGATCTCCTGTTCTGTGTGCTGGGCTGTGACTGAGGGCCACGAAGGAAGCGGGTGAGCAGGGAATCCGCCATGGTGAGTGAGTGGCCACAGTCCCACGTGGGGAGAAGCCGTGGGATCGAGTGTGCCCCCCCCCCCCCCCCGCTGTGGAAATAGCGTCAGGACGCGGTGTCTGGAGTGATTCCCTTTGTTCCCCTGAGGTCCCTGCCACTCCCAGGCAGAAGCGGGACCTCTGAGTGATTTATCGCTAGGGTTTGTGCCTTCACAGAGCATGGGGGAGTGTGAGCCTTTGTGTGTAAATATCCTAGTCTTTTTTTTCCCCCCCCACGAGATAGGTTTTCTCTGTAGCCCTGGCTGTCCTGGAACTCACTCTGTAGACCAGGCTGGCCTCAAAAACCAAGTGCTTCATTTAAAGGTGTGTGCCGCCACCACCGCCCAGTTCATTGCACTGTTTATTGCAATTTCATTCTATGTTAGAAGTCAGGTGGTGTCACAGTGTTTCTGTACTATTGATTCTGTCGTGTGGTGATCAATTTTTCATTCATGATGACATTTTCTCATGTTATTTTTGTTTCTCATGCAATTTAGTTTGTAGCTTAAATTGTTAGACTTTAATTGAACTTTTGCTGTATCTGTAGCTCAAATTCTGCATTGTCATAATATAATATTGATGTAATAGATACATGGTTGCTTTCTACTCAAGGTTAGACCTGCCCCCTGCTAAGGAAGCCCATCCTCCATTAGGCACAGTTCCCAGTGGGGTGCCCAAGTCTCTATGATTAAAAGTGCATGGTTACACGCTTTCCTTAAAAAGACTCTTTAATTAGGTTTGCATTTATGTAGGAGGAGAAGGTCCTTGTGTCCTAGGCAGGTAGGCCCCATGCAGCTAGGGAACAGAGGAAAGAATTCCATGACCCCAACCAGAGACAGCTGAATCCATCAATGAGTTTCACCAACTGATTGTAACTGTTGAAGCCAGTTGTTGTCACCCAGGTCTTTCACCTTCTCCTCAGTCCCCAAACACAAGATGTTGCTTGGCCCCATTTTCTCCCAATTGAGTCTGGTCTGGGCTGTGATCAGACAGATTTATGACTCTCCATGTTTGCTGGACTGAAGTCTTTTGGGTTTAATTTGTTAAAATGTTTAAATCAGTGGTAGTGTTGCTTGCTATTAATCCCAGCACTTGAGATGCAGCGGCAGGCAGATTGTGAGTCTGAGGCCTGCATGGTCTACAGAGTGAGTTCCTAGGACAGCCAGGTCTGTTACATAGAGAAACCCTGTCTGGAAAAACAAAAACAAACAAAAAGACTTGCCTTGGTCATAGTGCTTCACAGCAAGGGAAGAGTCAGTAAGACAGGTTATGTAGTATTTTGTTGTATTATCTGTGTATTCTCCACATGCCCTGGGAAATCAAGTAAGGCTAAATGAAAGAGTAATGTGCTGTGGAATATTATCTTAACTGGACAAAGATTTGTTACCTTTGTTTATGATGCTGAATATTATGTGAAGATGTTATATTTGTGTCTTCTGCATTTGTTTAATGATGTAAGGGTGTGTTACATTTGTTTATCTGGCATTTGTTTAATTATGAAGAGATATGTTGCTGATTCATTTTGCCTGCCTAAGGTGGTGGTCTAATAAAAAGCTGAGTGGCCAATACCTGGGCCGAAGAGGGATACACAGGGCTGGTGGGCAGAGAGAATAAACAGGAGCAGAAATCTATGCTCAGGAAGGAAGAGAGGAAGGAAGAAAGGAGAGAATGAGGGAGAAAGAGAGGGACACACCCATGGCCAGGAGCCGGGCAGCCCCAAGCCAGACATGGAGACAGCAGGAAAGATATACAGAAAGAATGAAAGGTATGCTGGGCGTTGGTGACGCAGCCTTTAATCCCAGCACTCGGGAGGCAGAGGCAGGCGGATCTCTGTGAGTTCGAGGCCAGCCTGGGCTACCAAGTGAGCTCCAGGAAAGGAGCAAAGCTACACAAAGAAACCCTGTCTCGAAAAACCAAAAAAAAAAAAAAAAAAAAAAAAAAAAAAAAAAAAAAAAAAAAAAAGAATGAAAGGTACAAAGCCCTGGGGCATAAGGCAGATAAATGAAACAGGTTAATTTAAGTTGAAAGAGCTACCCAGAGATGAACCTAAGCTAGCCCAAGCCTTCAAACTAATAATAAGTCTCTATGCAATGGTTTCAGAGCTTGCTGGTATCCCCTAAAAATGCCTGGTACATTTGGTGTTTCAGTGTGGGGCATGGAATTACATCCTGAGAAAGCTGAAAAAAAAAGAGTAAAAAGAATACAACACCAACAACAAAAAATCAGATACAGCTCCTTTAAGAGGTTCTGCCATTAGAAAGAGCATTTAAAAAGCCTTTTTCACCTGTGTACATTCAAACAGTATTGGACTATCACATAATATGGGGATCTTTGTAATCAGACTAAATGCATTTTGCATCGTGGTTTGACTTGAGCCTGTCATGACCTGTTTCAAAATGTTGAGGGTTGAATGAAAAATCTTCCAGGTAGTGTGCTGACTTTGAGCATTTGTCTTTGGTGTGGGCCTTCATTGGTGACTTAGAGTCACAATTGGTGACTTCTCCTTAGGAGGAGGAGCCTTTCTGGAGGAATGTAGTCTCCCCACATTTCATGTTGTGTTGAAAGTGAGCAGCCCCTTCCTTCTCAAGTAGGCATGCCAACACCAACAGTAGAGACTCCATTCTTAAATAACGTAAGGTAACATAGAAGCAATTGCTTTTCCTTGACAATCCATATTTCTTGATTGATATTTTTATGTTTATATTTTTGGCAGATTGAATCAGGTTTTTGTACATGTCAGGCATTTGCTCTTGTGTGGAATATTATCCATGTCATGACTTTTGAACTTTGGCATTGGTGTCATTTTTCAGAGCAAGAATGCATTCATTCATGAAATTAATAGTGATCCCCTGAATCACTGAATTGTCTATATGTAATATTGTCCCTACCTTTGTGTATGTTTTTACACTTTTACACATTGTTTTCAAATGTGTGGTCTTATCTGTTGACCCATCTGTGTATACTCCCTCCCTTTTGGTGTTTGTTTTACTGGTTTAGGATCAGCATTTACTTTACTAATGTTCTTGAGAACGCACTGATCTGTCAGACAGCAACGGAATAAAAATGCTTTGCTTCCTCGGAATTATTAGCCTTACACTTCAATAGACAAGTATAGAACTGGCGTGAACGTTTCAGTCTGTGGAGAAATTTTGAGTGAGGCCTGAGTGCTTCTTGTTTTTTTTTGTTAGAGACAGGGTCTCACTATGTACCTATGACTGTCCTGGCAATCTCTCCATAAGCCAAGCAGGCTTGGAAATCACAAATTTTGCCTGTCTCTGCCTCCTGAGGGTTGGAATTAGAGTTGTGCACCACCACACCCTTATTGTGTATCTGTTTTTGACGTTAATAATTTTGATAAAATTCTACTGATGTATACTAAATAGTGTTACTCTGTTTGCATGTCTCTCTGTATAAATTCCTAGGCATTTCTCCTGCTGGGCTGTATTCTATTCTGTGGACACTGGAATGGAAGGTGTCATTCTCATTGATGTTTCCTTTTAAAATCAGTTGGTTACTGCATTTGATATTTACTGACCCATGTATCAAGCACACAGAATTGTGTAAATATATTCTCAATGAAGTGTACATTTACAATGCAGTCAGTCTCACCATTTCTATTATGTACATATATGGGATCCTTTAGGATGCAGTGACCTATGAGGATGTGCATGTGAACTTCACTCATGAAGAGTGGGCTTTGCTGGATCCTTCCCAGAAGAATCTCTACAAAGATGTGATACTGGAAACCTACTGGAACCTCACTATTGTAGGTAAGAATGTGAGCTTTCTGTCAGTTTTTAACTTAAGAGAAGAAGCCTTTCTTGGAGATTGGTGCTATCCTGTAATTTTGAATGTTAAAGAAGCAAAGTTCTGGTGAATATATCAGGCATTGTTCTAAAGTTCATGAAAGACGTAATTTCAATTGTTCCTAATTTCCAGTAATATATCACATTTTCTGTTACTGTATTTTAGGGTACAAATGGGAAGACCACAATATTGAAGAGCATTATCAAAATTCTACAAGATATGGCAGGTAATTTTCATGTGTAAGCTGATATATATGTATGTCTGTGATAAGTACTGGATTCCTGGTTGCTGGGTTCCTCCATCACTGATGCAATAAGTCAAGTCAAACCAAATTAATAAATCCAGATTTAATAAACAGAGCATAGCAAAGCAGAGCACTCCAGGGGCTCTCAGGAAGTCAGGAGACAGAACAGGAGAACACCCATGCAGATCTCTGGGCCAGGTCTTAAGTAGCCAGTAGGCATGGTCATGGTCCCAGGCATCTCTGGGGGAGGAGCTGCCAATGGTGGGCTTTTTGGAATGAGGCCCCCTCAGCTGGAGATTCTAAACATCCAAAATATTTGGGTATATGTGGGTGCAGGTTCAAGTCTGTCTACTTCCTGCTAGCATGGGACCATGTTGGGAGGGGGCAATTGGGAGTAGGGTGCGCCCAAGCTCATCAGGGGTATGGGTGGAGAAGCATTTGGATAGCTGCCATCCAGGAGACCTCATGCATCTGTTCTTGAGGAGGCAGGGAATGCGGGTTGCTAGGAGAAAAAGGAATAGCATTTTATCACTGGCCTTATGAACGGGGATAGCCATTGGTAGTAGGAAGACAGCTGGAAAGAATGCAACTGAAAAGTGTCCTGGTTGTATAAAAGAATCAAGGGTGAATGAGTGAGGCATGAATGCGGATATGCCCTTAATTGGGACATCTTGGAAAACAAGATTTGAGTTGCTGGGTAGGTGCCCACTTGTGCCAGGAGAGGTGGTACCAGCAGTGAAGTCCCAGGAGCTTGGGGAGATGGCATGCCAAATCTAGGGATGATGTTTTCCAGGGGTACTGGAGCCATAACATCTGCTGTTTTTCTGGAGGTTGGGAGTACATCCATCCTGTCAGTGTGTCAATAGGAGTAAAGAGATATGGAGCCTTTTTATGAGTAGGCATATTGGTGAAATCCAACTGTTAGTACTTGTCCAGTTGGCATCCTTGGTTGGTGGTTGGTATCCTGAGAGGTGTTGCAGGAGCTGGTGCATCTGCAGGGCCCCCTGTGGGTTTGGCCTTGGCCCAGGCTGAAGGAGTGAACCTACAGAATATGCTCAAAAATGGGTGGGGTCAAAAATAGGCTCTGGAAACAGAAATTAATTTCCATTAAGTCAGACTTGTTTATAAAGTTCCAGAACCCTTTTACCAGGAACCTTCAGGTGTATGTAAAACTACTGGAACAGATTTACATCTTGGTGTCATAGTACAAAGCTATGGCTTTGGGTTAAAAGGCATGAACATTTTTCAGTCTAAATTCACTGAAGAAAGGAGGTTGGGTGAGTGAACGAGGAGGGAGTTGAACTTGGCTGCAGGTTTCTATATCCTCTCTAGTGCTAACCTAGCTCTAAAAGCTGGACCAGTAAAATCTACAGAAATTTAAGGACCCCTGAAAACTGTTTGTAATCAATTTTTTTTATCAGTTTGTCAAAACTTCATTTATCAAACCTAAAACTTTGAACCTCTGAAGTTATATCTGAAACCAGTTTATCCTGTACCATGGAGTCTGTGAATGAGGCACACCTGTCTTTATTTTTAACAGGAAATGTACTAATGAACTACTAAAGTGCTTGTAGCCTTGGGATTGAGGGTGCTGTTGAACTGGCAAATCTATTAGTACCCTGGTCATCAAACATCATCAGATGTAAGAAGGCTAAGTAAATGAGCAGGAGTGAAGGAGCTTTCTAGTTACCCAGGCAGTCCCAAGTCTCTCCGTGGTCACTGGGTGACAGGTCCTAGAGGTAGCACTTGTTCAGATACCAAGCGCAGAGGATCTGACAGATTCTTTGTGGAGTAGAAATTTGGGGATATCGGCCTACCTGTCTTGGCAGAGTAGGACAATTGTTCCCCCATTGCTACACCTATTCATAGTCTGGACATGATCTCAGCAGCAGTTAAAGGTGTAAAGCAGCTTTTCACTGTGTGGCTGGTTTTGTTACATTTGAGGCAAGGGTCCAGGTGGAAGATCTTCTGTGGCCTTCCATCTTCTTGGAGAAGATACAGGATGCTTCCAAGAGTTGGCATGTCTCTCATAAAAAGCTTTTATATTAAATGCCATATTCTCTGATCTCTGAGAGTGTTTGAGAATGGGGAACAAAATCTGTTAGGTATATCTAAACAAGACAAATGTTGTTTAGGTTTAACTTTGAGGGCGTATGTTGGTTAAGTCTAAACATATAGTTTACGCAATTAGTTACAGCTTACCAATGTTAGTAAAAGCCAGAAGATTCAATCTGTTGTTTTCAGTTGTGATCATAAGATATATCAGGCAAAACCAAGTTTTACCATTGCAAACAATTTATATTTCAATATCAATTATCAAAAGCAGCATTGTTTTAAATCCTGTTTAATAAACCTTGTTTTTAGGACAGGACTGAAATTATCAAACAGAAATATATCCTAAGTCAAATTATATTGGTGACCCAACGTTCCTTGGTGGGGCCAGTCCAAGTGGTTACCCTTATTAAAGATGGTGGTGAAGTATTTCTTTAACCTCAGTCAAACTGGCAGCTGGTGATGTTCTTCAGAAGAATTTCAATCTGGAGTCAAAGCCTTATAGATTTTAAAACATACCCAATTAGCAAGACACATTCAGAACACATAAACTCAGACATTCAAAACTAGTCAGAAACACACATGTGTGGCCACACCATTCACACATTTCCACCACACATAAAAAGTAAACAGTATCATTAACAGAAACAAATTTTTTTAATGAGGCTCCTAGCAGGTCGGTCAGCCTGATACCCAGATCCCAGAGAAGGTGCTGCAGAGGGAAACTGAAAAACAGAGTAAGTAGCAGCACATGCTGCCCAGTTGTGTAAGTGAGAGCAGCAAGTTGAGAATTTTGGAAAAAGAGATTTTTATGAGGGAAGAAGGTGTAGCAGAGTGTATTGAGGGAGAATAGGTTTAAGGGTGGAGTGGGCAGGTAGAATTTTAGGAGTGGGGAGTATGGGAAAAGGGACCTGCCTGGGGTGCAGTGAGGTGGTGGTGGTAGTGGTCGTAGCGGTGGAGGTGGAGGTAGTCGGGAAGGTGGTGGAGGCAGTGGTGAAGGTGGTGGTGGTGGTGGAGATGATGGAGGTGGTGGTGGTGGTGGTGGAGGTGGTAGTGGAGGTGGTGGTGCGGTGGCGGCAGCATCTCTCATGGGAGGGATGAAAGAATGAGGGAGCAAACAGACAAACAAGCTGGACACATTTATGCAGTAGTTCAGGGTGTGAGAGCAGACACGAACAAAGAGAATGGATGTTTTACGGGGAGAATCCCACTGTGACTGGATCATATACCAGGAAGGAGAGAGGCAGACAGACAGACAAACAGAACTGGGGAGGGAGAGGAATAGGAGCATAGAATCACAGTGTGGCCGAACTACACGCTGGGAACCAGATATAGAGTAACGGAAGACAGAGGATTGGTGGCAGTATTCTTGCAGCCCCAATTTGGAGGAGACAACCCCAAGCTTCTGGGGACAGAAATTGGACTCAGCAAGTACCCATCCAGAAGCTATACGCTGGGGATTTGGTTGTGAGGGAAGGTACATAAATTGCATCTGAGAGCTTGTGTGGGGTGGACACTGGTGACGTCCCTCTCACACAGGGGAATTCCAAGGGCATTGATTGTTTCTCCCTGAAACAGTCACCTGGCACTGAGTGGCTCAGTGGGAAGTCTGGAGGTTGGAAGAGGTCCTACACCTCTAAGACATTTTTGTTTGGGAATGGGAGGCTTCCTGAGCTGTTTGTTCAGTGTGGCAAAAGTGGAGTGGGGAGAGAGAATAAATGGCCTTCCACAGCAACACCAAATGGTTGTGGAAGAACTACTCACCCTGGCCAGTGCACCAAAGATAAGTATTGGATATCCGGTTGGTGGGTTCCTCCATCACCAATGCAATAAGCCAAATCAAACTTAATTAACAAATCCAGATTTAATAAAAAGGGCAGCACAAAGCAGAGCACTTCCAGGTGGCTCTCAGGAAAGCAGGAGACAGATCATGAGAGCACCCATGGCAGATGTATGGGCTGGGTCTTAAAAAGCTGGTAGGCATGGTCCCAGACATCTCTGGGGGAGGAGCCACAGATGGCGGGTTTCTGCAATGGGGCTGCCTAAGCCGGAGATTTCAAACAGTTTGAGAAAATGTTAATGTGCCCTGAACTTTTAATGTAAAGCAACTGTGGAAACAGGCATAGCTTTGTGATGATTATTAAATTGTCACAACACCATGTAGTCCAATGTCAGGTAGCTGATCACTGTTTGTAAAGCATTCCTTTAAGAATAAGACAAGGAAACAATGCTATAGTAGATGTCACAGTTTGATCATAGCCATTTGAGAGACATGTTGTAGAACTGTCCATCCAATTACCATCATGCCTTCCAATTATCATATCATTCATGAGGGCATTAGTGTATGGCCAAGACCTTTTATAAGCAAAGCTTTGGTATTAAAGCTAGTGTTTCTCATATACTTGTAGTGAGAGATTTAGCATAGTTTAGTGAGAGGAGCACTGTATGAGAGACCAAGAGGTTGTGTTGGTGTAGAAACATGAGTCTCTATTCCACATCTGTATGACACACAAAACATTTGACTATGGGAATGCAATGTGAAAACCCTTTATTTGTTATCTTCCTTTACCAGGTGTGTCATCTGTCACTCTGGATACAAGCCATGTGAGCATAAGGGACATGGAAAGAAGCATTGTAGTTCTGTCTCTCTCAGAACAACTGGAAGATATGTAGTAGTCCCCACTATGAGAAGACATGATGACTGTGATACAAGTTTACAATTAACTGGTTTTCCAACTTCAGTGGGAATTCATCAAGAAACTCTCATTGGAGAAAAACCTTATGAGTACCAGGAATATGGAAATTCCTCTCTCTCTACTGGGTCACTGTGCACATGTAGTGTGGCTCACAGTATAAGAAAATGTTATGAATGCAATCAGTGTGGTGAGACCCTGGGTTCCTCAAGTTCTCTTCAAAGATGTGAAAAAGCTCATGTGGGAAGAGAAAATAGTAAATGTGAGTCATCTACTAAAGGCTTTAGGCTTGACAGGCATCGCCAAACACACCAAACAGCCAATAACGAAGAGGCTCTCTATGAATGTAATCAACATGATAAAGCCTTTAGATCTGATTGCTCTTTAGAAGTATACCAAAGAATTCATTTGGAAGGAAAACCCTATGAGTATAATCAAAGTTATAAAGCCTTTGCATGTGACAGTCTTTATCATCAAGTACATAGAATTCAAACAAGAGAGAAATGCTATGAATGTAATCAATGTAGTAAAGCCTTTGTACAGATGAGTGATCTTCACAGACATGAAATAATTCATACTGGAGAGAAACCATATGAATATCATGAATGTGATAAAGCTATTGCAGAGACAAGAAATCTTCAGAGTCATGAAAGATTTCATACAAGAGAGAAACGCTATTTATATAATCAATGTGGTAAAGCCTTTACAGAAAAGAATAGTCTTCACAGTCATGAAAGAATTCATACTGGAGGGAAACCCTATGAGTGTAATCAATGTGGTAAAGCCTTTGCAAGAAAGAGTAATCTTCAAAGTCATGAAAGAATTCATACTGGAGAGAAACCTTATGAATGTAATCAATGTGGTAAAGCCTTTGCACGAAAGAGTCATCGTGAAAGTCATGAAAGAATTCATACTGGAGAGAAACCCCATGAATGTAATCAATGTGGTAAAGCCTTTGCAATGAAGAGTTATCTTCTCAGCCATGAAAGAATTCATACTGGAAAGAAACCCTATGAATGTAATCAATGTGGTAAAGCCTTTGCACTGAAGTGTAGTCTTCAAATTCATGAAAGAATTCATACTGGAGAAAAACCCTATGAATGTACTCAATGTGATAAAGCCTTTGCAAAAAAGAGTTATCTTCTCACCCATGAAAGGATTCATACTGGAGAGAAACCCTATGAATGTAATCAATGTGGTAAAACCTTTGCATTGAAGAGTCATCTTCACAATCATGAAAGAATTCATACTGGAGAGAAACCCTATGAATGTACTCAATGTGGTAAAGCCTTTGCAATGAAAAGTTATCTTCTCAGCCATGAAAGAATTCATACTGGAGAGAAACCTTATCAATGTAATCAATGTGGTAAAGCCTTTGCACAGAAGAGTAGTCTTCAAAGTCATGAAAGAATTCATACTGGAGAGAAACCTTATGAATGTAATCAATGTGGTAAAGCCTTTGCAAAAAAGAGTTATCTTCTCACCCATGAAAGAATTCATACTGGAGAGAAACCATATGAATGTAATCAATGTGGTAAAGCCTTTGCATTGAAGAGTCATCTTCACAATCATAAAAGAATTCATACTGGAGAGAAACCCTATGAATGTAATCAATGTGGTAAAGCCTTTGTTCAGAAGAGTAGCCTTCTAGGTCATGAAAGAATTCATACTGGGGAGAAACCATATAAATGTGACCAATGTGGTAAAGCCTTTGCACAGAAGATTAGTCTTCAAAGTCATGAAAGAATTCATACAGGAGAGAAACCCTATGAATGTCATCAATGTGGTAAAGCCTTTGCAACAAAGAGTTATCTTCTCACCCATGAAAGAATTCATACTGGAGAGAAACCCTATGAATGTAATCAATGTGGTAACGCCTTTGTATGGAAGAGTCATCTGCAGAGTCACGAAAGAATTCATACTGGAGAGAAACCCTATGAATGTAATCAATGTGGTAAAGCCTTTATACAGAAGAGTAGCCTTCTAGATCATGAAAGAATTCATACTGGGGAGAAACCCTATAAATGTGACCAATGTGGTAAAGCATTTGCAAAGAAGAGTAATCTTCACACTCATGAAAGAATTCATACTGGACAGTAACATGGATGTAATCAATGTAGTAATTTCAGATGTGAGCTGAATGTGAGCTGCCATGTGGGTGTTGGAAACTGAATTGTGTGTTCTACAAGATGTCCTTGCTGGAGTCTGGTGTCATAGGAGTTCAAGTCCCAAAGAAGAGATCAGGCATCAATAGAGGAAGGAGACTGCCATGATCTGAACATGGAGCAGTATAGCTGCTGCTTTATTAAAAAACAACTACACATTTTATGCTCTATAACTGAATCTTAGTTTAGACTCAAGCAGGTTAAAAACAGACTGAATGATTCCAGGATAAAAGCAGCCATCAACCTCATTACAGCATTGTTCCTGGGGCAAGAAGTGATAAATTCAGCAAGTATCTTAATGCCTTTCTGGATGTGATCTCATTGTTTCCTTTCATAGTGGCTTTCATCTTTGGAACTAGGTGTATCCAGTTACTAAATCATTAAGTTCTCTATTTTTGGTGTAATCAGGGGAACACAATTGGGATTCTTGTGTGGGAGAAGGCATAGTAATCACATTGTGTGGTTCCATGGTGGTGGGGTTTTTTCCAAGAATTTTGTTTAAAGAGACTGCCTTGCCTATGTTCCTGTCCTCCAGTGTAGCCAGCAAAATAAATTTCCCACAGTAAAAGGCATAAGGAAAGTCCATAACAAATAGTGAGAATTATTAAAATTGAAATAAAAATGATGCTGGAGAATTAAGATCGGCAATGTGGAAATGCTGGAACTTTGTCAAACAGCAACGGTCACTGTGCAGTCCTCACCAGGTGCTAAACTTCTAAACAATTTCTTATCCCTTTTTATTTCTTTTAAGATTCATTTTATTATTGTTATCTTTGTGAGTCCTCTTAATAATATAGTTTGAAATCAGATGTCAGCCTGTGTGACCCAGTTCTTCCTTTCTACCATGTGGGTTCTGAGGACCACACCAGGTCCATCAGTCTTGGTTGCAAGCACTTTTACCTGCTGAGCCATGCCACGATCAACACTGAGCCCTGATATTTTTTGGTTAATTGTTGATTTTTTTTTTGTTTCTTTAAACAGGCTGATGAAGTTCAGGCTGACCTTGAACTTCAGACCTTTCTGCTTTCACCTCCAGTTACTGGGATGACAGGTTTTACTACCATGCCCTGTTTATGCAGAGGTCTTGTGTGTGCTGAGTAAGTATTCTATCTAATGCCCGCCATCTGATATGAAATCATTGATTTAGCCAAGTTTTTCATATACAACTCTACACTGAGAACCTGCCCCAAAACCAAACCAAAACTGCAAACACAAACTTTTTTTAAAATAAAGTGTGTGTGTGTGTGTGTGTGTGTGTGTGTGTGTGTGTGTGTGTGTG
>CABHPR010129936.1:0-30345 GCA_902168415.1 Peromyscus melanophrys | reverse complement strand
CCAGTTTGACCAAGTATGATTCCTGCTACCTGGGCTGGGGATGGGAAAGAATCCAGGGACAATGTAGAATGAGATGGTGCAAAACCCTTAAACTCTTTTTCTGTCTTGCTTCAAGACTAGGAAACACTTAGCTAAGTTGTTGTCCTGTTCTTTCCTTGGTGTGCCTACTAAAAGGCTTGGTGTGGTTTGGGTTGGTTGTGGTGCAGTGGCTGGCCCCTAGGGACTTGCATGCTAGCAGCACTCTCCAACTGAGATATTACACCCCGAGTCCCAGAAGACTTTCTTGGTGGAGTCTCCACATAGTGAGCTTTGCACAGTCTGCTTTAAAAAAAAAAAAATTTAAAAACAGACACATTATACTCTCTAGGAATAGTGCATTCTGGGAACTAAAACTAGATTTTTTTTCCCTAGTACTAGCTCTATCCCAGTCAGCTTTTAATTGTTACTTTTTCTTGGCCCCATTTCCTAATGATTAAAAAAATAAATCTGCTAGGCAGAAGTCACTCAGAATAAGCCCTGTCCCTATATCCCATGAGAACACCAATGTGTAGGCTCTTGAGCCAGAGTGAGGCAGGGGATGGCTGGCTTGCACTTTGGCTCATCCTCTCACCTTTCACCTGTATCCCTAACTGAAATGCTTCTCTCCATGGTTTGAGTTCCTAACCATCGGAACCGCTGCTGTGGAAAAAGCTGGGCTGGCTACCATGCAATATTGTACAAACACACGGCATTCGGACCCTGGGCTGTGCCTTAACCATAGCTGCATTTGTTGAACACTGGCTTGTTGTTGTTGTTGTTGTTTTTCTATTTCCTAGTTTTTAATAGGCTCCAATATGCCTCTGACTGGCCTGGTATTCACCATGTAGCCCAGGATGACCTCAGACTCACAGCAATTCTTCTGCCTCAGCAGGAAAAATTACCACACAGTTAAAAAACAAAGCCCCACGTGGGAGAGACTTTGAATCTTAAACTCTGAACTGATGTTGTCTCTCCTCTTCCCTAAATTGACTGTCGAGGCAACTTAACCTTAGTTTGACCTGGTTCAAATATAAACTATAAAGAAACCCTCTTAGATCAAGGCTTTATATTCTGACTCTGTCTTACTTATACCATCAACTCCCAGAGTACACACTACTGTAAATGCTTAACCTATACAGAAATGCCTAACTTGTATATTAGCACAGGTATGAGTCCCTACAGTAGTCAATATCTACAAGAATGCCTCCTCAGGATTCTTTTTGAGTGTAGATTAACATAGTCTAATTACCCAAGTCAACAAGACACAAAAAACCTTTTGGCAACTTGATTTTTTGTTCGTGTGTGTGTGTGTGTGTGTGTGTGTGTGTGTGTGTGTGTGTGTGTATGATGTGTGTTTGGTTGCCTGTGTGCCAAACAGCATGTGTGGCAAAGAATAACTCCATGGAGTCATTTTCTCCCTCCACTTTTTACATGGGTTACGGGCATTGGATTTGGGTCGTCAGGTTTTCCCAATAACTGCCTTTCCCTGAGCCATTTCTCTGAACCACAGAAATCTTACTCTCTGCTCAGTTGGCCTTTGCAGAGTAGACAGTTAAAAATCATAATGATGGAAGCACCTAGGGGAGGAAGTTATTCAACAAGTATGAGCCTTAGAGCTGCATCTCAATGTGTTTTCTCAGAGGTTTCTTCAAAGACAGTAGAGAAGGTATCTGCTGCCCATTGGTCTCAAGGTCTGGCCTACAGGTTAATATTTCACATGTCCTATTCAGTACTCTAGCTGAAGCAGGCAGAGCGTGATCAAGGAAGCGCATTCCCGTCCAGTACAAAGTGCTAGGCACTCGAAGCACAGACATTTGCGTTGCTTTCTTCTTGAATCTCCTTACTTCCCTTCAGTGTGTCTACTTCTTGCTGCTGTTTTTGAAAATCATAACTGATATGTTAAAACATCCTTGGGACTGTGAATTTTTGAAAATATAGATTAAAGGTTGGTGGGATTTAAGAGCAGCAAATAACAAAAGAAACACGTTATAAGGAGGAAAACGAATTCACTTTTGAGCTCATCAGCTTATCATGGTTAGGTTTTGTGTTAATGAGTGCATTTATTATTCCTAAAGCAGACGCACTTTTCATACAGTTTTCAGGATAAAGGTTTTAAGATCTTGGTAGACAGACATTCCCCTGCATCCACAATGGCTTGATTCCAGTATCCTCCCTTCTCCTACAAGTCCAAACATTCTTTGATGTTCAAAACCCTATGTACATTGTTTACTTCAAATCATCTTGTATTATTTCTGGAGTGTTTATAATACCTAATAGAATGCAAATACTAAGCAAATAGTTATTATGCTGTTTTATTTTGGGAATGATTATTTTTTTTAAAGTTTGTACAGATGATTTGTTCTGGGTATTTTTTTGTTCTGGGTATTTTTGTTGTTGTTTTGTTTTGTTTTTTGTTTTTTGAGACAGGGTTTCTCTGTGTACTTCTCTGTGTACTCTTGCACCTTTCCTGGAACTCACTCTGTAGCCCAGGCTGGCCTCGAACTCACAGAGATCCGCCTGCCTCTGCCTCCCGAGTGCTGGGATTAAAGGCATGCACCATCACTGCCCTGCTGTTCTGGCTATTTTTGATCAACAATTTTTTGAACCCATAGATGAATATGGAGTGCTGACTGCGTTAAGTGTTTATACCATATTACCCTGAACTTTGAAATAAGATTCTCTTCTATGTGTGGAATGGGGCTACTGTCAAGTCATTAACTCAAGTTATTCTAGCATTTTGAGACAACCAAAAATTCCTGTCTGTTCTGTATAATTAGAATAAGAAGGTAGGTTAGAAGTGCAGGTCAGAGGACCTGTAAAATTATGGCATAATGTTGCTTCAGAACCTCACAATCATTAAGGAGTTTTGATGAAACACCAGCACAATCCTACTGACAGGAAGGGCAAGCAACCCTAAGGAGGTATCCATTGGATTTTCCTGGCCTTATAAAGCCAAGACTAACTCTTATTGCCCACGATGCTGGCTTTTCCAGGTTGCAAAATGCTATGAGTCACTTTAAGGACAAAACGAATTATAGCTGACTTTTATTAGTGCCAAAGACACGGTCATTCAAAGATGACTCACGCATCCTTCCGTTGTACATGTCTTAGAGTCTTCTCAGAAACCGAGGGAGATGTTGCAAGCCCCAAAGTCATCTGACTCCAGTGCCATGCAAGGAAGCCGTTTCCACATTCCTTCAGGGAGATGTGTTTGAAGTTCAGAATCCAACTTAGATGTCTTCGCTCAAGTGGAAGCTAATCTCATTGGCGCAGCAAATCTTCATTCTTCCTGTTTTCTCTCTTATGTGACGCCCCAAGTAGCCCAAGATGGAGACTGACTTTAGATTCTTCAGTTTTTTTCCTCCAGATATATAATCTTACTTCTATTTTCCATCTTCTAATAAAGGAAACATCCTGTTCTAGAAAACTAGAAAAATCAACTCTGTTTAGATATGACCCATGAAATCTCTGAGATTTCATCTGTAATCCTTGCCTTTTACTGACCATTATGTGTGGTCCCTAGATAATTTATTCCTTCCTTGATCATAAGAGCCATGGAATCGTGCTGTAAATGAAAGACTGTATGTGTAATCCAACACACACATCCATTTTCCTTCAGAAATTTAAAGTTTTTCCTCCCTGTGTTTCTCTTTGGTTACCATAACTGTTTATCTCTAAACAGTAAAGGATATACAATTAAAGGAAGTCAATGCCTTTAGAACAATAGCAATGCCATTAAAGTTGTGCTTTATCTGAGCTTGGTGGCACAAGCCTGTAACTCAACCCTTGGGAAGTTGGAGCAGGAAGGTGATAGTTTCAAAGCCCAGAGTGTTTTGAAGCCAGCCCGAGCAACTTAGTGAGAATTTGACTCAAAATAGTACAGTGAAAAGGACCAGAGAGTAAGAGTAAAATATCAATGGAGCACTTTCCGATGTATGTAGGTTCAATCCACGGTGTCTCCTTTCCACAAATAGTCGTCTTTGCTGCTGTCTGAAGAAAAGGAATTGTTTATCAAAACATATGGCCAAGGAGTTCTGCTCACCTTCAGGCCTTTCTATTTGACCCAGGCAGCCAGCACTTGATATGGTCACTGGCCTTGAGTTACGTTCTGGTATATCTTATATGTTATGACTATACCCACATGCTATGCCAACATCCCCTTCCCCTTAGGTGCACCAAAGTGCTTTGTGGCACTTCTCAGATTTCTTTAAAATATTAAAACTTTGGAGTCAAAATTGCTAAATTGAATGAGCTAAGTCTTTTTTAAAAACCTTGTGTTAGCAAAGCCTTTTCTTGTCAGAAACAACATCCTATTGGAAGATGTGACAGTAGCTTCTGTGGTGGACATTAAGCTCTGATGTCCACAATACTTTCTTAGCCAGTAATTCCATCTGGTTTGATGTCTCCTGCCTCTGCTGTCCATATGAACACTATTGAACTCAATTTCATACTGACCTGAGCAAGGTTGATGTGAGAGGTAACCCCCAGGTGCCCTAGGTACCTATCATAAAAAGAATAAAATACATTCTATTCTGGGGAACATTCTTAGGGTTCATATTCTTGGCTTAGGAAATTAAAATCAGAAATATTAAAATACAGATATACAGTCCACAAACCCCAAACAATACAGGTTTTAAAAGTGTAAAACCATGGGTACTTAATTAAACTCTTCTCCATCACATCAAATAGTTCTTCAGCCATAAAGTCAAGAAAAATTAGTGTCCATTGTATCGGTTGGAGTCCAGTCCACATCAGTCATGTTAAGAAAACTTAATGTTAAGTATAAATAGGTATAAAGTTGTTTTCAGAATAGTTGAGATGATAAACGCAGGCCACAGCTACTTTCTTTAAGGAAGTAAATTGCAGAAAAGAGATGGTACCCTAAGGCTGATTAGAAAATGAGAAGACACAAGCTTATGAGTGTGGGGAGTGCTTCTCAGACCCCTGAGGAGGGAGGATGCTCAGCTAGTGCTGAAGCCCTGAAGCTGAAGAGAACAGTGAAGGCTGAGCTTGCTACATCCAAGAGAAACACGTTGAAGCTAGACGTGAAGTCCAAGAAAGTAGAAAAACTATATTCGGTCCTTTTTTCAGCTTGGCAGTATCTCTCTAGCATCTCCAATTGGCAGACCTCGTGTGCAACCAACCAGCTGGCAAAGCAGAAGTGTTTGCAGAGAACTGAGCCACACCTTGCAAAGCTGGGTGGAAGCAGGAGGTTTTGTAACTTAATAACTGGTACAGGCTACCCCATTACCACTCACCATCCACACAGATGCCTCGACGTATTTTAAATTGCCTCCTAGTAATAGAACAGATGTTTCCAATGAAATTCCTCATGCAAAGGAAGAGTTTCTCACCTCATCACACACTAAAGTGTTTTCTTTATTTATAAGATGCTGTCTTGGGGGCTGGAGAAATGACTCAGTAGTTAAGGGCACTGGCTGCTCTCCCAGAGGTCCTGAGTTCAATTCCCAGCAACCACATGGTGGCTCACAATCATCTGTAATGATATCTGGTGCCCCCTTCTGGCCTGCAGACAGAACACTGTATACATAATAAATAAACCTTTAAAAAAAAAAAAAGATGCTGTCTGAGCAGAGCTGGGCACTCACTGGAGAGAATAGGACCATGTGGGCGAATGGTCATCAGTGTGCCTACTTAGATAGGAGCTTAGTTTCACCCCGACACTGTTAGCACAAGCCAGAATCCACTTGATTTGTAGTAAATCCTCTGAAGTGAAGACAATTGCTTTGAGCTTTGACTATGACTAAGAGAAGCATTTATCATGTCACCAAGAGCCACAGACACCGAGAATGGCACACAAAACATAGGTGGCATGTGCACTACTCATGGCTGCGTTATCAAGTTGTTACAAATGGGGTGGGTGGCAAAGTCCTCTGAAGGCAGGAGGCCCAAAGTCAGGACATGACAGAGTTGGTTGTTTGTGGAAGCTTTGAGATTTAGCCCATGCTGTGCCATGCTCCTAGCTTCAGGTGAATGTTAGCTGTCACTTGGCCTTCCTTGGTTGGCAAACACATCAAATTAAGTTCTTCTTTTGGATTTATATTCCCGTCTGCTTTGTGAGTCTCTGCCCCTCAAACCTCACTCTACTTTTAAAAATAAGGGCATGTGTCATTGGATTTAGATCCCTTCCCAAATCCAGCACAATTCCATTTTATTGCAAAGACTCTGGGCACTAAGTCTTAGACATACATTTGTGGGCCACTACATAGATATAATGGAACACACTTTGTAACAAGGATGTGATTTCTAAGATAAGATTTGTCAATGGGATGTCAAGAAATTCTGACACAGAACCAGACTGTGTGGGATAGAAAACTGGTTCTGTCACTTGCCAGGTAGTAAAATGTCTGTGCCTTGGTTTTTCGTGGGAAGATGAATTAATGCTGTAATCCAGGACTGTTGAGAATTTTTAAGAGTTAAACAAGAAAATTCAAGGTTTAGCTTTTATCTTCCATGTTTATGAAACAGCATGTATTCCCGTGTGGTAGGTTTGGTCCATAGTGTTGCCGTATATGGGGGACATAGTACAGAAAGAAGGCTTCTTGTAGCAGGAATCTTAAAAGTTCTTATTAATAAAAACAAACCTGGAGCCAGGTATTGGGGTGAATGCTGGAAGATCAGAGAAGCAGAACAAGCCACAGCTACCTCACCTCGCCAATTCCTCAGCTGATCCTGTTTCCTCACACTGGAAGCCTCTCAGAACTCATCCAGAATAAATCTCAGCTGAACTACTGCTCAAAAGCCTAAAAGCTTAACCAGGCCAAAAGCTTCTATTTTCTGGTCTTCACGCCTTATATACCTTTCTGCTTTCTGCCATCACTCCCCGGGATTAAAGGTGTGAGTCACCATGCCTGGCTGTTTCCAAATGTGGCCTTGAACTCAACAGAGATCCAGATGAATTTCTGCCTCTGGAATGCTAGGATTAAAGGCGTGAGTGCCACCATTTTCTAGCCTCTATATCTAGTGGCTGTTCTGTTCTCTGACCCCAGATAAGTTTATTAGGGTGCACAATATTTTGGGGGAACACAATACCACCACAGCTTCTGTAGTAAGAGGAGTATCCTAGCCCGAGATCATTTTATGGTAAATTTCTAAAAGAGAATGGCTCTCCTCTGCCTTTGCTCTATACTTATAGAATATTCACCCCCTCCAGCTCCTCTGGAGTGTATAGAAACAGAATACCATATGGTCAAAGAACCTTTTGAAGTATTAGTTTGCCCCTGTGTACTTGCCATGGCTGTTTTCTCTACTGTAATACATAGGGAGGCATTCTAAGAGCCCGGGGAACAACAGTTT
This sequence comes from Peromyscus melanophrys, assembly GCA_902168415.1. Lineage (NCBI taxonomy): Eukaryota > Metazoa > Chordata > Mammalia > Rodentia > Cricetidae > Peromyscus > Peromyscus melanophrys. The sequence goes on along the minus strand of CABHPR010129936.1, from coordinate 23,010 downwards.
TGAAGATACTGGTGCTGAATAATAGCATAAAGGCTTTTATTAATGTAATCAATGAATTGTACAAGAGACACCCTTAAACTCTCTGATACACACTAGCATGTCAATGGAAAAAACGGAAGTCGTTTATTTATATTACTAATTTTTCAAATAGCATATGAAATAATGTGTTTCATTATGACATTTTTATATGTATAGATCATTGTACTTTGCTCATATTTATTCCTACTACCTTCCCCCACCCAGACTTCTCCTGTCAGCTCTTCCCTTCCTCTTTTACATATTCCTCCTTGGGCTTTCATATATATGTCATATATATGCTCTAGACCTCTATATATTTAAATCTAGACTCCATATACAAGAGAAAGATGTGACACTTTGTCTTTCTCCCCCCACCCCAGTTTCCTCCCTCTTCCTTCCCCAAAGTCCCCATTCTACTCACATGTCATATCCACATATGAGAGAGAACATGCAATTAGTTTACCTTTCTGAGTCTGCTTTATGTTGATCATTAAGTTGATTACCAGCACTGCTGTCCCTACCACCACCACACACCATGGAGGTATTTAAATTCCAGTACTTATACAGGCCTGGAGAGAGTATGTAGAATCCTAATAATAGATTTTTAAATCTATCAATAAAGTAATAACTCTGCTCTTTTCTACTTTGGGGTTGCTGGGGATTCAAGCCGGGTTGCAAGTATTCTTTTATACCCCTGGAACACAACAGCCTTTTTAAGCAGTTTTGCAGATAACTGAAACTCTTAACATCCATTTTCAGACATCAGTTACAATCTCATGGAGCTCAGCAGGTATGTTTCTATTTTGCTATGAAAGCTAACCGGTTCATGATCCCTATCTTTGATACTGGATTCTTCTGCCAAAGTTCTAGCACAAGTTGCTGAGCTAGGTAATCATTAAAGGCTACCAGAAATCAAATGCTTGAAGAAAAATTTACCAAACAATCTTTTCGCATTCCGGGGAGCTTCAAAGGGAACAACCCTGCCTTCAGAGTTCAGCCTGATAGAGACGGATTGGCAAGCGCGTGCAGTTAACAAGCGTATATAGGCAACTGACTGGCCCCTGCGGACATTGGTGGCGTGGAGTTTGGGTTAGCTGGATTTTCGCTTCACTAAGCCTTTCTTCTACCCACAGGTGTGTGTCGTGGGTTATGTTCATTTGAGACCTGCGCATCAAGGAGTGCCTGGTGGTGTCAGTGAGTGGCTGCTGCTGCTGGATTTTCTGCTCGCCTTCTGGTCATGTCTAACGAAGTAGAAACAGGCACGACCAATGGTCAGCCGGACCAACAGGCTGCACCAAAAGTGCCATCCAAGAAGGAAAAGAAGAAAGGTATGGGCAATCGGGGCTTGTCTGGCCGTCACGTGAGCTCACTCTCACGTTCTAAGAAGGGAGCTTTTCTTTCGACAGAAGCGATTGGTTTTTCTCATGTGTAATACTTGTTTCTACATCTCCGAGTGTACCAGCTTAGGTTCCGTTAGGAATATTTCATAGCATTTTGTTTCATTATATGTTTTTTAAATAATTATTCAGTTTAAATACATGGTTAATTATACAACCGTAACTATCATTGTGTAATTATCTTTCGGTAATCTATTAACCATATTGTTTCACTAGCACCACCGGTTTTGAAAAATCGAAACTTTGTTTTTTATTAAACACTTTAAGTACTTCTAGATAGTACTCAAGTCCTTATCTGCCAGAGCTGGGGAGGATGCCGTGGACTTCCTGCTTTGCTCTGGCTGCTACCCTTCAGCTCTAGGAACGAGACAGCCCAGGCCTTTTGAGAGGAGAAATGAAAATACAAAGAAGGGATAATTATCAAATTATAGCCTAGGGATTTATCCTCAATTCGCCTTTGGTTTTTGATGGGTCAAAATGTTAGAAAATTGTTTGGTGCCTTATTATTTTTCTCTTTCATTAAAAAGAATACACCATTTTCTTTTCTTTTTCTTTTTTTTTCTTTTTTTCTTTTTTTTTTTTTTTTGGTTTTTCGAGACAGGGTTTCTCTGTGTAGTTTTGTGTTTTTCCTGGAACTCACTTGGTAGCCCAGGCTGGCCTCAAACTCTCAGAGATCCACCCATCTCTGCTTCCTGTGTGCTGGGATTAAAGGTGTGGGCCACCACCGCCGCCTGGCCTATTTTTTTTGTTTTTGTTTTTTGTTTGTTTGTTTGTTTGTTTGAGACAGGGTTTCTCTGTGTACTTTTGGTGCCTGTCCTGGATCTCACTCTGTAGACCAGGCTGGCCTTGAACTCACAGAGATCTGCCTGGCTCTGCCTCCTGAGGAGTGCTGGGATTAAAGACGTGCACTACCACTGCCTGGCCACCATTTTTTAAAATTCATTCAAAAACATTAAAAAAGCTTTGATGAAAAATATTCCCAATTCCCAATTCATGTGTTCTCATGAATTTCTAATCTGCATTTTGTATCTTGAGGAAGTGTTTTTTGTGTGTTTTTCTTTTTCTCCTTTTACTCTCAATTCTATATCAAATATTATGGAAAATGATTTTGATCAAAAGAGGTAAGAATGACACAGTAGAAATCCCATGTATGCTCAATTATGGTATGATAAGGATTTATGCTATTCAATTTGGGGGGATACTGGGCACATGTGGCCATACCTAAGGGTGACATTTAAATAAATAAGCTTTACGCTGCATTTCTTCTCACTTCTCAGGTTCTGAAAAGACAGATGAGTATCTACTGGCCAGGTTCAAAGGTGATGGTGTGAAATACAAGGCTAAGCTAATTGGTATTGATGATGTACCTGATGCAAGAGGAGACAAAATGAGCCAAGATTCTATGATGAAACTCAAGGTAAAGAGGGAAGGAAACCACCGGCTGTCTCAACCATGGGTCTAAAAGTGGGAATTCTGTTAGCTCCTGTCCACCCAAGCTCTTCTCTTCACACACTGATCCGCCAGTGTTTTCTTTTCAGAGAAGCCATGGTTTCTCTGAATCTGTTGACTCCTGCTCTAGAATTCCTCTTTGATCCAAGATAGTAAGATCCCAAGTGCCTTTTCACTTGGGTAGACTCAGCACTTGGATGAGCAGAACCCATCCCTAAATTCTCCATCATTAAAAGATTTAAAAAGCTCTGGGCAGTTGTGTGTGATATGTCTTATTCTGCACAAAAGACACGAAATAGGGACATGGAAGTTGGCTTGGTGGATAAGGTTCTTGCCCTACAAGTGTAAGGACCAGAATTTAGTTCTCCAGCATCCACAAAAATGGTGCATGAGTGTGGCAGCCCATAATCACAACACTCTAGGGCAGAGATGCTTTTCCATAGCAAGCTGAACTAGAGGATCTGTGAGCTCTGTGCTCAAATGAGTCCCTGCTTCAGTGTATAAAGTGGAGATTAACCAAGAGAGATATTCAGTATCATCCTCTGGCCTCCCTACACATGTATACCATACATATACACATACTCCAAAATAATAAAAATTAAATAAACATTTTAAAGAAGTCACAGAATGCCTAATGACTGAGAAAATATTCAGATAAAATCCAGGACTCTAGTTGGAAACTGATGGTCCTTAGCAATAGCCATTCAGTGTTTTGAATTTGTATGTGTGCATGTGTGCACATGTTCATGTGTATGTGTATGTGAGTGTGGACAACAGTTGACATTGAGTGCCTTCCTTAAGGCACTTATCCTTTGAGACAGAGTAGTTCACTGAACCTAGAGCTTACCAATTTGGCTAAACTGGCTGGTCAGCAAGCCCCAGGGATAGTCAGTCTCTACCTCCCCAGCACTGAGATTAGTGGTGTATGCCACAGCATCCAACTTTTTCTGTGAGTTTTGGGGAATCAAACTTAAGTTCTCATGCTTGCATGGCAAACACTTTACCAGCTGAGCCACATTCACAAGCTCAGTGTTTCAGAAATTTTAATTTCTATACTGTGGTACTATGTGGACCTAATTATATAATACAAGGTTTAGGTGAGCCATCTTCTGGAGATTTAAGTGTGTGTGTGTGTGTGTGTGTGTGTGTGTGTGTGTGTGTGTGTGTGTTATAGGCATTAAATTTATGAGCTTGCACATATTAGGCTAGCACACTTTCACTGAGCTACATCCCTGTGCCTAGAAGAAATAACATATATCTTCAACTCTGTCCTATACCCTTGATGGAGAGTGCTTAGTTTTTTCATAGATGCCATCCAAGATGAAAATGTCTTTGTAAGTTTTTGTCATCAGAAGTATTACAGGACACTCTAAAAAACATTTCTATATTATCCTCCCAATCTCACCAGGGAATGGCAGCAGCTGGTCGGTCTCAGGGACAGCACAAGCAACGGATCTGGGTCAACATTTCCCTGTCTGGCATAAAAATTATTGATGAGAAAACTGGGGTAAGAATTTGTGCTTGCTAGCAGTGGTTGGCCACCTGAGCCTGACCATAGTTGAATTCCAGCAGAAAATTCCCTTGTCTTCCTCAAATAGAGAAAAGAACAATGTCATGCACTGTTTCTCTGAAATAGGCAATAGGAAGAAAGGAGTCGAGATATCCTATTTTGAAATTCATTGCCTATGAGATGTGAATAAGCCCCCCAACATAAGTGTGCTGTCACTGTTACATGATAGTTATTTTGAGTTCCATACGAAACTAGGTTCATCTTAATACTTAACTTATTTTAATGTATTGACCATGTGTAAATTTGGTGGCTAGTTCAAAGCCTCTGGAATGTTTTTCCATCTCTTTCCCCTGTCCTTCCCAACCCTTGGATGTAACTTTCTTGGCTGTCATTTTTAGTTTTCTTTTCTTATTTTGTGGTGGCTATTGTTCTACACGTAGAGTCAGTTCTGCTTCTTTATTTTTTGTTTACTTTATTCTGATTACTACCCCAAAGCTATAGTATTTCAGATCTTCTGTGGCATTTTTTCTTTTATTCTATAAAACATTGTAGGATTCGTTTATTTAAACTATCATTTGTAACTCTGATATAAAACATTATTCATATCAAGACAACATGGCAAGATGTCTATTCATCTCTTCCAAGAGGTACCTGTTATCCAATAAGCAAAATCTGCCTGCCAGACTTATGACCAGGGCACCATGGTAAATGCCCACTCAGTTTGCTGGTCCTTAGTTCCTCAGGTATCATTGTCTTGTCTTTTATCATTATCACTCAACCCTTAATAACTTTTTATCTCAAGTACCCCAAACAATGGTAGCAGGTTTCTCTCATAGGCATTATTTCTTTTTCCTCCAAATATGATCCCTTTAGCAAGTCGATTTTAATATTCATATCATAAAAACTTCATCTGGCAAAAAATTAGTGTCTTATAGACTAAAGATACGCTGTCCAATCAAACTCAGTGGTTCAGAAGTACCACTTGACTTACCTTTTCAGTGATCTTAGGCATTTGGAAATAAAATTCAAGGCACATTTTGCCACCTACATGTATCTTTGAAGAGTTGAACCCTGATGCAAGCTAGAAAGGATCAAGAGAGATGAGGACAATCAGAAGAAGTAAACCAATAGAAAGTCTCTGTCACATTTGACTTCTAATAACAAAGTTCCTCTAGGAACGGTTGAAAATGCTTTTGACAACATTTCATAGGTTTACTGGGTTCAGCCATTTCAATTAAATACAGGAGCCCTCTGGATAATTCTCCAGCTTAGTTAGGCTGTTCATTTAAGTTTGTCATTAGTTGGGAAGACAGACCTACTTTCGTTTGAATTTGGCTTTTCTTGCTATTGCTGTTGTGGGGAGTGGCTCTGGTTTTGGTATGTGCTCAGCTGTTTGTTCAGTTGTTCAACTGGTTTTGAGATACTATCTTGTTGTGTTGCCTGGGCTGGTCTTGAACTCATAGGGTAAACTAATGCCCTGTCTCAAATTCCCAGGGACTATAAAGGCCACACCACACCCAGCTCCACTTGGGTTGGTTCAAAAGTTACCTATTCCTCCTTCATTTTAGAAATTCTTGAGTTCCTCTCAGTCCATCCTTGAATGTTGGATTATTTCTTTTGGATAGAAAGAGAATGGAGTACTTATATTTTTTTAAAAGAATGTTCTTCTACCTTTGGTTTCTATTAACTCTTCCTTTTGGAGCCCTTTCTAGCAAAAAGAGAAAGAAAGAAAGAAAGAAAGAAAGAAAGAAAGAAAGAAAGAAAGAAAGAAAGAAAGAAAGGAAGGAAGGAAGGAAGGAAGGAAGGAAGGAAGGAAGGAAGAAAGAAAGAAAGAAAGAAAGAAAGAAAGAAAGAAAGAAAGAAAGAAAGAAAGAAAGAAAGAAAGAAAGAAAGAAAAGGAGAAAAAAAGAAAAAAAAAAGAAAAAAAGAAAGCCAGGCGGTGGTGGGCGCACACCTTTAATCCCAGCACTCGGGAGACAGAGGCAGGCAGATCTCTGTGAGTTTGAGGCCAGCCTGGTCTACAGAGTGAGTTCCAGGAAAGGTGCAAAGCTACACAGAGAAACCCTGTCTCGAAAAACAAAAAACAAAAAAACAAACAAACAAATGAAAAATCTAGATCTAGCCTCAAACCAAAGACTAAAAGGTCTTTCTTCAAAGGCTTTAACCTCTTGATATATGCTTTCACATATGTTTCTGAGAGCAAGCTGTGATAGCCAACAATTCTATATTACTCACTGTTGTTCTTTTACATTCCCTTTTAAGGTAATAGAGCATGAGCATCCAGTAAATAAGATTTCTTTCATTGCTCGTGATGTGACAGACAATAGAGCATTTGGTTATGTGTGTGGAGGAGAAGGCCAGCATCAATTTTTTGCCATAAAAACAGGGCAACAGGTAAGCTCTAAGACACAGTACACCTGAGGACTTAGTCCTCCATTGAGAATAGGAGTGTTTGTTATTTAACAAGAAGAATTACTCAGAACAGTTCATTAGGCCACTGGTTCTTTAGGTCAATCATCATTCAGACAATGACTTATGCCTAAAGAATCTTTTTTAAATGTCCCCTTATACTCATGTGTATGGCAAAAGAATTGTGAGAATGGAATTTCTAATAATGCTACTAATGAATTTAGAACAATATTGAATTATTCCCAGACACCTTAAAGAAATTCCAAAAATAGTCATGGTACTTCTTGTATTGTCTGAAGACTTGAAAAAAAATTCTATTGTGATAAGTGTGTTCTTAATATTAGTGAAACATTTATTAACCCTATGTCCTTTAGTTATCTGAGGATGGTGGTGATCCTCTATAATCCAGGGGAGGGTTGTAAGGAATCTCAATAGAAAATAAAAAGTGTTAATTGGAATTGATTATGGACAAGGAAAGAAGATGAGAACAAAATGCTGTTAATGCTTTCTGTTGCTTCAGGCTGAACCATTAGTCGTGGATCTTAAAGACCTTTTTCAAGTGATCTATAATGTAAAGAAAAAGGAAGAAGAAAAGAAAAAGGCAAGTGTGTATGATGTTTAAAACTATGTTCAGGCTCACACATACATAAGCCCTGTCTGAAGAGTTGGACTTCTTTCCTTCCAAGTATAGAATTGTCTGTTGTTCTTAGTTGGGCAGTTGTGAGATTACGTGTTTAGGAACACTGATTTCGGTCTCTAGCTCCCTATAACATTCACATTAGCTAAAGGACTTGACACAGCAGCCTAGCTTAAATCTAGAAAATATAAATAAATGAATGAATGAATAAATAAATAAATAAATAAATAAATAAATAAATAAATAAATAAAATCTAGAAAGTATTCAAATCTAGTATCTATGTGAAGCGGGGAGGGGAACACGTAGCAAAACATACAAGATTTTTTTCCTTTTGCCTATGAATCTGGCTGTATTTGTTCCTTTACTAACTCTCTTCCCAAATACCAAGCTCAGTGAATCTATGTCTTTCTTTTTAGGTCGAAGAAGCCAGCAAAGTAGAAGAGGTAAAGCTCCCTCTTAACTTCTTGTGATGTGTGGAAGCCATACTGGCTACCTGCAAGAACATTCTCCCCTCCTGACTTGGTCCTCTGGGCTAGTGACCACTATTTTCATGGAAGATAAATAGCTAAATTATTATAGAGTAATTTATAACAGCTTAATGGGGTAATCAGGCAGGAAAACAAATTTTATGGGGGTACCTTATCAATTAAACCCTTTAATATTTGCCTGTTATTTTCAGAATGGGAGTGAGGCCCTAATGACCCTTGATGATCAAGCTAACAAACTGAAGCTGGTATGTTTGTGATGTTTTGTGATTCTTTGAACATGGGTTTCTACCTCCTGTAGACATTGCTAATACTGGACCTATACTGAATCCATAGGAAAATTCAATTAGGACAGGTATTTTCCTATGCATTAATGTAATGTCTCTGTTAGTCAACAACATGGTTTTTTGTTAGTAGGTCACCAGAATCTAATATAGTACTTCTTTAAGGTGTTGACCAGAGTGATGTGCTTGGGGACAAGCCTACACTTCCTGACATGAGCAGCTTAATATCAAATCTGTATGAAATCAACTACAATCCAATTTCGACAACTATTTCCTATAGTTTAGGACACAAACAATTACAATGATAGACAAAGTAATTGTTTTTAGTAGACACATCTGAATCTAATCCAAATACTTTTTTAAGGGTGTTGACCAGATGGATTTGTTTGGGGACATGTCTACACCTCCTGACCTAAATAGTCCAACAGTAAGTGTTTTGTTTTTAAATTTGCAATGTAATTGAAATAACATCGATAATCCCCAATTTACAATTAACCAGAAAGTGTGAGCATTTTGTGGAAACTTGGAATGTCTTGATTTTTCCTCATGAAATAGAAGTGGCTACTAGAAAAATAATTTGAATCTTAAGTCATCATAGGCAACTACCACTACTAATTCAGATATGTTAGTATAGCAAAGAGGCTAAATCTGTGCTGCTAGCCAGTCAGTGTGCTCATTCTTGGTAGTAACTTGAGATCAGAAGGAGGGACTGAATATAATTCTTAACATAAGTCTATTTGAAAGAAGTATGTTTGTTAAATGATGAATCCTAAATTGTCTTAGTTTCTTCATCTTTTTCTGCTTTTCTTTTTTGCAATCTAGCAGCATGAGTTTGACATGAAATAAGAGTTAAACAAGAAGCCAAGAGTGGTGGCACATGCCTTTAATCCCAGCACTCAGGAGGCAGAGTCTCCTGTGAGTTCGAGGCCAGCCTGGTCACAAAGCAAGTTCCAGGACAGCCAGGGCTGCACAAAGAAATCCTGTCTTGAAAAACAAAACAAACAAACAAAAAAAGTAGTTAAACAAGGTTCATTTTATGATTAACAAAAGTCTCATTTTAGAAAATTGCTAGTTTTTTATAGAGCATCATTATATAGCAAGTCGTCTCAATATTGATGAATCTGTGTTTGTCATGTGAGAATATAGCAATATTTTCCTTTATTGATAAGAAAATATTGGTCCAGCAAAAAAAACTCATTTATGCTCAGATTTAAGGTTTAAACCTTATTCTTCAGATCTTCTCTAAAAACAGGCCTCACACAGAAATATTCATGTCATTTTTGAATCAACTTTTATTATTAATTTCCTAGTTTCCTGAGCACCTACTATTGGCAATGCATAGCAGCAAAGAAGACACACATTAGTGTTTTCATCCACCATCCTGTCTAGCAGGGACAGTGTTGAGACTAATGGCAAAGCCAATTAAATGATGCGAATTACAGATGTTCACCTAGCATGCAGATTCAGATAAAGTTTCTAAGGAAGGGAGTTTCTAGACTTGAACATCAAAGATGAGAAGGCAATAGCTAGCCAAGCAGAGAATTAGCACATGTAGAATAATGGGGGGAAATGTCTGGATAAGACTCTTTAAAAATCAGGAAATTATCAAGTAAGTTTTCATGGTGTGCAGAAGATCTCAGGAACTGAAATGAGTCAGAAAGAGATTGGGAAAATTCTCACTTCCCAGAGTATTACAGAGAAGTCCAGCAGGCACACCTTTACTGCATAAACCCACAAGTCCACCAAAGCATGAACTGTGTGCACTCTTTTCTGTACCCATGTGTGAGAATCACACTAGGTGGAGGTATCTCAAAGTCTTTGCAGAGCCTACAGTAGAGGAGCTAGAATTACTGTATAGTCTTTCAAATGGTGAGTCCTTCCCTACTCACTTGTCCATGGGACTTCCACTCTTTATAATGCTTCTTGGTGTCTTCAGGATAAGATTTTTGACGTGTTAGGTTAGCTGATGCTGGAAGGACCAACCTCGTTCTGAGCTGTTTTTGATTTCTCAACAATCTTGGCAATTCTTTATTAGTAGATAAAAGAAATTGATATCTGTGCAATCGTCTTTCTAAGTGTCACACCGAAACGGGTACTCCAAGGGAGAGGAAAGCTCTTGAGACACAAGTGGAATTGCAGAGGAAGAAGCAAGAAGGCTCCTACTGTTTAATTGACTGTTATGGACTTCTGAAGCATTCTGCCATACAAAATGAAAAAAAAAAAAAAGCATGGATGATCCTTATTCTTATATTACAGTCCTTGCAAACTAAAAATGTTTTATTTGTAGAAATCCAAGCTTTAGTTTAAAAATAAGTTGAAATAATAAATTAAATCAAAGTAGATAATATCTGGTAAGTTTTAAAAAAGGATAACAAGGCTAATTATGTGTTGGTTAGACTTTGGCAACATGATCTGTTGCATTGACTCCAGACGCAGAGGTCACAAAATGGCTAGTAAAACTAGCATGCTTCAGAATTTTTCAACTCTTATAAAAACTGCTCTGGAAAATGTAAAGTGCAGAAAAAAATCTAAATTACTTAGACTCTCTTAGTTATCCCTGGTGGCTGTAGCTTTTCCCAAATTGATGAACAAAACTTTTATGCACTTCAAATAATGTGTTGACATCCCTTAGGACATTTTTTTTTTTTGCAAAATTCCTGGAGCATTATGTTTCACGGTGTTTAAGAAATAAAAAGAGCTGGGCGGTGGTGGCGTACGCCTTTAATCGCAGCACTCGGGAGGCAGAGGCAGGCAGATCTCTGTGAGTTCGAGGCCAGCCTGGTCTACAGAGTGAGTTCCAGAATAGGCTCCAAAGCTACACAGAGAAACCCTGTCTTAAAAGAAAGAAAGAAAGAAAGAAAGAAAGAAAGAAAGAAAGAAAGAAAGAAAGAAAGAAAGAAAGAAAGAAAGAGAAAGGGGGAAGAAAAGGAGGGAATAAGGTATGGAGACACAGAAGCAGGCAAAGGGTGAAGGAAGAAGAGTAGAAAGATAGGTGGTACATCATACGTGATCTTTAAAAACCTGACCACTTGAAAGACTGCAGGAAATGATCCACCATCTCTGGGAGGCTAGCTACCCAGAGAAGAGCTGTAGATCTCAGTTTTCCAATCTTGCCTTGATGCAGTCTTCACACCGCTTGCTGAAGCGACTTGATTCGCTTTCATATCTGTCTGAAGGTGCTCAGGTGGTAGCCAAGTGGACTGCTGACAGTCCACAGAGCACGCATGGAGCTCTGACCGCGGGAGTAGATGAGGAGTCTCCCTTCTCTCCACTCCAGTCTTTCAGTTAGACTCTTAAGCTTCACTTGACAACAACCCTAACCTGAGGAGAGCCTTGTACATTTTGCTCGTAGGGTGACTATTCAGAAGTCTAACATTGTGGCTCCCGTTTGGTGTCCTAAGAACTTCTTCTGAGGTGTCTGGAAAGGAGAACTCTGCCAGCTGTGAACACACAACCATGCTAACCTAGAGGTGGCTCTTAGCAAACAAATGAATACTGAAATCAAGCTTCCGGAATGCATCTTATCCCACTTTTGATTGCTTAAAGATCCCCTCCTTAAGAAGTCTTCCAATTCATTTGTTTGATTAAAAGCTTTTCAGTTTAAGTTCTTTCTTGTGATGAGTTCTTCTAGTTACAAAAAGAAAACCAGGCTTTCAAAAAAAAAATCTGATTTTATATTTTCCAGTAAAGAAAGCAAAAAGAGAGAATACGATTTGGACCTGATTTTGTGGTCTCTTCTAGGGCCACAAGAGAGAAATGTGACTTTTTTCTTTTCTGGAAAACATGGAGACTTTTGAACGCTTTTTGTCCTTATTAGTTGAAAAGGTTCAGATTTCTTCTAAATTGTTCCTCTTGTCCCAGTGATCAAAATAGTACTCCACCCAGGTTACTGCTAGATGTCTCCTTTAGCTGCCTTCCAGCTGGACAGTGTTTATTGTTTATAATCTATGGCTGACATAGTTAAGTATTTAATGGATCAAAGTCAGACAAAAAGGTCTTTCCCAGGATAAATCATAATTAATTATAAATCGGAATTAAAAACATGTCAAATTGATCAAATTGGTAGCTTTGAGGCTAACAATTTTCATAAGACAAATGAAGAAACCAATTAACATCTATATTTTTCTCATGTAATAGAGAAGAAACATTATTAGTAGAGTTATACATTTTGCATGCTTTGAAGATTACATCCTAAACCCACATTTTCCCCTTACGTATTAGCTGACTTTAATGATAAGTAAGTGAAATCACTGCAACAATACAGGAAATAAGAGCTAGGTACTGGAAATAGGGACATCTATGTGAGGTTAGTGTGTAATTGGTTAGATGTGATCAGTATTCTGAACGTCACATGCAGAAGAACGCACACACAAAAGGTATGTCCAAGAGGGGATGAGGTTGCTAAAGATGAGAGGTCCAACTTGCCCTAGGACCTTTAGCAAGATCTTTGTCATTCAAAGAGTCAGACCCATAGACCACGATAAAAATGGAGAATCTTGTTTTCCTCCAGAGGAAGGAAATAGAGTTGACTTTAAGTTTCATCACAGCCGTAACTATGAAATCTGGCACTGTGGAATGTAAGTCAGTGGTAGAATGCTTACCTGAGATACTCAAAGCCCTGGGTTTAATTCCCAGCACCATATACATACATACACATGGTACCATGAATATTAACTGATGAATTTGCTCATTTAGAGGGGTAATGTTTGAGACTTCTAGAAAAAGGACTATGGACTGTATGTTTCTCAGGTAGAAAGCTGGACCAGGTTTCTGAAGTCAGTTCATAGGTTCAAACAGTATATTCAGATAATCATTTAGAGTAAGTCCCAGTTAATTCAAAGACATCAGTTGAACCAATGTAGGTAATGAACCTAGCCCATCTGAATGTATGGATTACGGAGAGCACAAATTGAACAAGATTTCACTGAAGGAAGGACAGACCCCATGGAAACTTACAGCTCACAAACTGAGTGAGGAACTGATTCCCAGCTCGTAAACACTCAGGGAGTTGATGTGAGATGGTAATAGTTCCAATTCTAATAGGAATCCTGGTAATCCTTGTCATTTGGATGTAGTTTTCTCATTTGAAGTTATAACATGGACTAACACTGTCTCTCTTTCTCTCTCTCTCTCTCTTTTTTCCCCCAAATGTGCTAGGAAAGCAAAGATATCCTGTTAGTGGATCTAAACTCTGAAATCGACACCAATCAGAACTCTTTAAGAGAAAATCCATTCTTAACAAATGGCGTCACCTCCTGTTCTCTCCCTCGACCAAAGCCTCAGGCGTCCTTCTTGCCTGAAAATGCCTTTTCTGCCAATCTCAACTTCTTTCCCACCCCTAATCCCGATCCTTTCCGTGATGATCCTTTCGCACAGCCAGACCAATCGGCACCCTCTACGTTTGATTCTCTCACACCTCCAGATCAGAAGAAAGCGAATTTGAGTAGCTTGTCTGCTCCTCAGAGTAAAGGGCCCCTGAACGGTGATACTGATTACTTTGGTCAGCAATTTGACCAGATCTCTAACCGGACTGGCAAACAGGAAGCTCAGGCAGGCCCGTGGCCCTATCCAAGTTCACAAACCCAGCAAGCAGTGAGAACTCAAAATGGGGTATCTGAAAGAGAACAGAACGGCTTCCATATCAAATCTTCCCCGAACCCTTTTGTGGGAAGCCCTCCCAAAGGACTATCGGTACCGAATGGCGTAAAGCAGGACTTGGAAAGCTCTGTCCAGTCCTCAGCACATGACTCCATAGCCATTATCCCACCTCCACAAAGTACCAAACCCGGAAGAGGCAGAAGAACTGCTAAGGTGAATTGTCTTTTCCACATACCCATTAGCAGAGTGCATGCTCGGTACCAAAGGGTGGTGTGACGCAAGCTCTCTTCCTGCTGCTCTTTTAGTTTCCTGTGTGGCTGTGAAGTAGAAGGTGGGATAAGGCACATCGATTCTCCAGGAATATGCCCCTCTAGTCAACATTCTTCCTCAGCTTCCCCGGCAGTGTTTGTCACATCTGCTTTCCGTTTGCATGTCTTGTCACTTAATACTAAACTAAACACAAGTTGTTGTTTTTTTTTTTTCCATTGTTAATGCTGCTATGCTTCTGTACCTCTGGTAAGTTTGATTGTCATGTTCTGGGATGGGAGGGAGAGAGCTCTTGTGATTCCCTTGGTCCTGTTCCCACACTAACACATGTCCTGCACACCCATCATCACTGATGTCCATGGTGGTGGTATAAAATTCTCGAGTCTGTCTCCTCTTTTAAATGTAAACGTTGATTTAATAACCCATTGACCTAGAAACTTACACAATCACTATTACCAACTTCATTCAAAAGCGACTCCAAGTGCAGTGTCTAGGTGATTTTTTTCAAAGCTCTCATGGGCATTGTAGTCTTTCCTACTGATGAAAATAGTATCGTCTCTATCAAAACTGACTTAGATCACATGGAATCATTGACATTATTTAGGATGCTTATGTTGACCTTTCTTTCCCAGCTTCAAGTTTTAGCCAATAAGGAGACCAGACTGACATAAAAGGATAAAAGGAGAAAAATAGATTTCATTTTGCAAGTCCAAGATGGTATCCATTTGTCCACTCACTGCAGCCATCTGTGTCTCTTACCCGCCCCGCCCCACCACCCCCCCAACACACACCTCACCTTCGCTCTTTTATTTATTGGTAGAAGCAATCATTTGTCAGTAATATAAGATTTTCCTTTATGTGGAGGTTAGCTTTGGGGTTAAGAGCAGGAGACAGATAGAAGCTGTGTTTGCCTCCTACCCGAGTAACTCTTCTCCCTCCTTCCCCTCCTTCCTTGTCAGTCTTCGGCAAATGACTTGCTTGCATCAGACATCTTTGCCTCAGAACCTCCAGGCCAGACGTCACCCCCAGGACAACCTGCAGCCCCTCAGACCAACCCTTTGGATCTCTTCAAAACAAGTGCTCCTGCCCCAATGGGGCCCCTTGCAGGTCTAGGTATGTTCCCAGAATTGGCATGAGATGTGGCTCTGCTGCTGTCACTCACAGTGATGACACACAGGAGGAAGGCATTTCCTATGCTGGCGGGCATAAGACGGGAGACCTCAAGCAACACGCTTCTCACCTTTACTCCTGCACAGGCCACACGCCTGTGACATTCCTCCTGCCTGGTAACTGAAATTCAGCTCTCTGAGGGGCCACGTGACAAAAAGTCTGTTTTCAGTATTGCGTGTTCCCGAACAGCTGGCAATGGCTTTCAGAAGACAGTTGTAGAGGATTCTGAAGTCAGACTGGCTTCAGTGGTGGAAAGGAGATGCACTGAAAGAGCCTTGTGTGTGCTGTCTACGGAGTAAAGCGCGAGTGTGCATGCTCTCCATGCCATTTGCCTTGATAGAGGGAAGTCTATCTCCTCTCAAGGCTCGGATCCTCTTATGCACCCCAGGGTGGGGATATGTTAAGCCAGAAGTAAGGCTAAATCGTAAAGGGAAACTAAGTTCTGGGCTCAGCTCTGCCTCTAGGTCTAAGTAGGCAAGGAATGGTCATGAATCCTGATCTGTTTTTGAATACCCTTAGCAAGTCATAATTAATAATTTTTTCTAGAAAAGCCTGTAAGTAGAGCTAGGAGATAAATATTAGGGAAAAAAAGCTAGAAGGAGAATAGATGGAGTTTTCTTAGACAATGGGATGTGCTGGGGTTAAATACATGTGGTGGCGCACACCTTTAATCCCAGCACTCTGGAGACAGAGGCAGGCGGATCTCTGTGAGTTTGAGGCCAGCCTCGTCTACAAAGTGGGTTCCAGGAAACTAAATACACACACACACACACACACACACACACACACACACACACACACACACACACACACACACACACACACATATATAATTTATATTTATATTTATATTTATATTTCTGGCTTGCCACATCCACTGAATCTTTGCTTCAGGATGATGGTAAAGGGGCACTTACTGAGCGCTGGTTCCTGTTACTCTTCCTCCACAGCCTCTAGTTCTTTTCAGGCTCTATAGTACAGTTAGAAACCCCAACAATAGTCCTTGCCATCCTGCTGGGGATCCCCTTTGTTTGCTTGCTTCTGAACACCTGTGCAAACTCAAGTATAATCTGGCTTGGGAGGTGGGGGATCCAGGATCAAGAAGGACTGACTCTCTGGCCCTTTGGTAAGATTTGAATGGAGATCATGGCTTTTCCTACCCTCTACAGAATCAATCACCAACATTCTTTTTCTTCCCTTATTTCCTTTCTTCTCTCCTTTGCTGTTTTCTCTCTGCCACAATAAGTCTGTCTAAACACACGTCTGGAGTAGGGATGAGAAAGGAGTCCTTGCCGATGCTGAGTAGCTGAAATCCAGGGGAGTGTGAGCAGTCAGTAGGTTCCAGGCAGAAGCTCAATGATATAGCACCGAGAGACCCTCTCTAAACACGTTGTGCACTTTGGAAGCCTCCTCTTTGGCATTGCTCATTTCCCTGTACCCACAGTGAAGCAGCTGGTGTCTTTCCTTCATAGAAAGGCAGAGAACTTGCATTCAGGGGCTGTGACTAGATCACATCCCAGAGCTCTGCAGTCTAATATCAATGCCTTGAAGAATTCTTCCAGCCAATATTTAACAAGTCAGCCTGAAGATACAGCTGGACCCTATAACCGTTAATTTATTCAGACGAAGTGAGGCTTTTTGGCGAGGTGCCCCTGTTGAGGCCTTGGGGTATACAACTGCAGAATACTGATGATTCTTCCAAGTTTGGACATGGAACTCAAACTGAGCCCCACAGTGTAGCCCCTGTCCATTGGCAGTGATCCTCAGCCAAACCATGGAAGGTTGTAGGTCTGGCTTCCGCTGGACCCAGCTGGGGGACTGTCTTCTCTGGAGATCTGGGGGGCGGGGAGAAGGCATTACAGGAAGCTGAGCCCTGGGCTTTGACTTGTACCCTGTGTTTTGATCTAGCTTCAGAAGGTAATAAAATTAATGCTTTATGCCCATACTCTCTTTTTCCTCAGTCCTTGCCCCTACTTTCTACAGCTGGGCTGTAAATGTTTTGGAAACATAATGGGTGGAGTCTGGGATATGGGAATGAAGGCTGGCACAAATGCTGGCTTACCAAGCCCTTGCTTCCTGGCAAATGTAATAGTTTTCTTTTTTTACAAATGGTACTCCCATTGATGCCATCTATGACTAGAGTTAAAGAGTTTCACAAGGAAAGACAAGTAGTTCAGGATGAAGGATGGTAAATGGATGCTTCCTTTTATATATTTATTTTTTGCACTTCTGAATGGTTGATATTATTAGTAAATGACCCTTCCTTCCATTCACAACATTAACTTGTTTTGAAACATTGTCGATAACTTTGTTCAAACTAAACCCACTTTTAAGGCTTAATAAGAGAAGCCATGTCTTGGTTTTTGTGAATGTGTTCTATAAAACAAATAAGTCCTGTCTCCTATGTCTGTGAAATTAATATGTGAATTAGGTTCCAATTGCACAAGTAGTTGCTTCTTATGCCTAGCTGTGTGGTGATATATTGTGTACCCTAATAAAATTTGCCTGAAGATCAGAGAACAGAACAAGCCACTAGATTAAACACAGATGCCAGACAGTGGTAGCACACACCTTTAATCCTAGCACTTGGGAGGCGGAAATCTGTCTGGATCGCTGTGAGTTCAAAGCCACCCTGGACTACATAATATTGACTCAATCTAGGAGAAAAACAGAGCCAGGCAGTGGTGGCACACATCTTTAATTCCAATACTTGGGAATCACATGCCATTAATCCCAGCACTAAGAAGGAAGTGATAGCTGGGCGGAGAAAGGTATACAAGGTGTAAAGAGACAGGAACTAGAGGCTTTTTCAGGCTGAGGAGTCCTAGAGGTAAGGCATGACAGTGGCTTGTTCCTTTGTCTCTCTGAGCTTCAGGCAAATTTTATTAGGGTATACAACAATATATCACCTCATAGCTGTGAAGAGGTCAAAATGGGAGAATAATGTGCTGGGGTCAGGGCCAAGGTACGTGAATTTGTCTCTGTGGGCATAGCCTATGAACTTCCCAATTTGACGATCTTCTTGGTTCAATTCCCTCAGTAAGAAACAGGCATGTTGATCAAGAAAGGGGGCCATCCTATGAGAGTGGAGCAAATGTATTCCTGACCAGATGCCAGCTTTCACAATAATAAAAGAGTCCAATGCCAAAAAGATCAAAAGAGATGACCCCATGTTAGCCCCTAAACCCCATTTCAAAGTTCTTCTCATTTTGGAAACAAACAAACCAACAGCAACGAATCTTTTCTATCCCAACTTTGAAGGGTTTTCTTGGTTGAATTAGAAAATGGTTAATGAAGGAATGCCTTGCTCTGACCCTCAGAACAAGTAGGTTTCAAGGGTAGAACAGGACCTGTCCATGACTGAGGATGAGGCTGGACTGGGGTTAGCAGATGGTTAGTGCTTTGGGTTTTTTTTTTTTCTTAATGGTGATGTTTTACTGATTCGTTAACACAACTCGGAAGAGAGAGTAGAGTGAATGAATATTCTGTGTTAGAACAGGATGCAAGGCATGAATCTGCCTAAGGAAGAGAGGTTGGAGAGGCCTGGGTTCTCATGAGGCAACTACATTCTGAAGAACAAGGCAGAGAGGCAGGCCCTGTAGATAATACTCTCCGAAGAGGCCACAGTTATCCACAAAGGGGATGTTTCCCCCTTCTTATAACTACTCCCCTCTAACTTCTGGCAAAGTTGAGTGAGTGACACATGGCAGGAAGCACTTTTATTGGAAGCAGCCTTCCTGGGATAATAGCCTTTCTTCCATTCTTATATATAAAAGTCTAAACTTTGGCCTCAGCTAAATTTGATCTTCCCTTTATGTAGCTGTGTCAGCTTTGGCAGCATGGAAAAGGAGGGAAACTTTGAAACAGGAGAGACGCTCCTGGAGAACTGGTGTCCATTCATGATCACTGGTTTCCAGAAGTCCTCAGCAGGAGCTGCCTGTTAAATGCAAAGAATAAATAGTGACTCTGAGCATTGTGCTATCTTTTTTGTTTGTTTTGTTTTGTTTTTGTTTTTTCGAGACAGGGTTTCTCTGTGTAGCTTTGCACCTTTCCTGGAACTCGCTTTGTAGACCAGGCTGGCCTCGAACTCAAAGAGATTCACCTGCCTCTGCCTCCCAAGTGCTGGGATTAAAGGCGTGTGCCACCACCGCCCAGCGCACTGTGTTATCTTAATGAACTACTTACTAGTCACTGTGATTTGCATATTTGTCCCCTTGGCAAATCAGTTCTTGGCTCTTTGCAAGTTCAGGGTGCTGGAGGTTCATCAATACACTTTTGATAAGCATTCATTTATTCACGATTAGGAACTTATGGGGTGTATTTACTCTTCTAAGGAGGGAAATAAAAAGTGTGGTCGGAAGACTATACAACAAGCATTGAACATCAGCTAAACAGTGCTAATGAGTTAACCTTCAGAGTGATTTCATCTCTTGAAGCCATTATTTCTGAGTCAGCTTCAAAACTTCATAGAGTAGTTTGCCTTGGGAATGGTCTACAAATATGCCCAGAAAGTCATGCTTTTTAAAATTCAAGAATCATTGTCAAAGGGACAAATACAGCCAAAGTATACTAAATGGATGTTTGAAAATGTCACAACTAAACTCATGATTTTATACAATAAGTACATTGTTATAAAAATAAAACAAAAGTATCCTCTTCAAGCTTGCCTCTTGATAACGTTTCTCCCTCTTCCTCCAGGTGGTGTTCCAGTAACACCCCCTCAAGCAGGACCTTGGACCCCTGTTGTCTTCAGCCCCTCTCCAGCTGTGGTCCCGGGAGCCATAATAAGTGGCCAGCCTTCAGGTTTTGGTCAGCCAATTGTTTTTAGTACAACCCCAGCAGTTCAAGTTTGGAATCAGCCTTCATCGTTTGCAACCCCAGTTTCCCCTCCAGCCCCTGCAGTATGGTGTTCTCCTGCACCTGTGGCACCCAGCGCTTGGTCATCCCCAAGCTCTCTGGGGAATCCTTTTCAGAGTAACGCTTTCCCACCTCCCGCCCCAACCACTCAGTCCTCTCCAATGCTTCCTTCTGTTCTGGCCACACCTCCTCAACCACCTCCCAGAAATGGCCCACTAAAGGACATCCCCAGTGATGCTTTCACTGGCTTAGACCCACTGGGGGACAAAGAAGTCAAGGAAGTGAAGGAAATGTTTAAGGACTTCCAGCTGCGGCAGCCACCTATTGTACCCTCAAGGAAGGGAGAGACGCCTCCTACTGGGACCTCAAGTGCCTTCTCCAGTTACTTCAACAATAAAGTTGGCATTCCTCAGGAGCATGTAGACCATGATGATTTTGATGCCAATCAGCTGTTGAGCAAGATTAATGGTAAGTTTGCTCCCTTATCTGCTAACTAATGTTTCAGCTGTCATACAGTCCCATGGGGAGCTCAGAGGACCCTTCTATGTCCATCAAGAGTTGAAATCCTGATTCTTCTGGTGTTCAGGGCTGTGGAAGTAATTTAACTATTTACCCAGAGCCCTTTACCTCAGCCAATCCCAAGGACTGGCCCAATGCTGCCCCCCAGTGACCATTCTCGAAAGGGCTTCCAAGAACTATAGAAATGTGATGACGGATTGTGGCATGTAGAGAGCCGAACGATAATCTAGCCCACATCCCATGGCCACAAGCAAGGAACTTCTGAGTGTCTTCCACTTTAGATAAAGTCTATATGTAGCTTTCCATTCTGGTGGAAACGAATTAAGTTTCAAAGATAAGCCAGTCAGGGAATGTGTTGTGTGTGAGCTAAAACTTGTCTACTAACTGCTTGGGTCCTTTGCCTTCCAGAACCACCAAAGCCAGCTCCCAGGCAAGGTGTCCTCTCGGGTACCAAGTCTGCTGACAATTCACTTGAGAACCCCTTCTCTAAAGGAGGCTTCAATTCATCACAGCCTTCCGTAAGTACCAAATCCTGGAAGGTATGCCACATACCCCATAGCTCCCTGAATCTCCCTTCTTTATGCAGTAAATCTTTGCTGAGAATGCCTTTTTGCCTATGATGTATTCTTAGGAAACTTCACAGTGTGAACATCCAGCCAAGCTGGAATGAGATGTTTCACAGGCATTATCATCTCCTGAACTTGAGGAATAATACCATCAAAAACCTTCCTTTGTATTTCACTTAATCTGTCTTTTGAAAACAGTATGAGAGAAGCTGGGTCAAAATAGTCTTTTAGAAACCTTTAAAGATAAATTTCTTAATCTCCCATTGTTAGTTCTATACTTCATCAAAACCATTCTTCCAAGCTGAGGGGAGCAAATGCAATTCCCCACAGCCTTGACTTTGAACAAACAATAATGTACCATCATTTCCAAGCAAGTAGACAAGGCTCACTGTAGACATGCACAATGTTTGATTGCCTTATGATCCAAATCAGTGGTTCTCAACCTGTGGGTTGCGACCCCTTGGCGTTGACTGGCCCTTTCACAGGCGTCACATATCAGATATTCTGTATATCAGACATTTACATTATGATTCATAACAGTAGCAATATTGCAGTCATGAAGTAGAAATGAAATAATTTTATGGTTGGTGGTCATCACAACATGGGGAACTGTATTAAAGGGTCACAGCATCAGGAAGGTTGAGAACCACTGCTCTAAGTGATGCTTAAATGAAACAGGTTCAATCATGTGTTTTTTCTTATGGCTATAATAGTGTTTGTTGTGTTGTTTTTATCTTTAGGTGGCTTCTCAGCCTGCATCTTCTGATGCCCACAGGAGTCCTTTTGGAAATCCTTTCGCCTAGCTTCCGTAAGTGGAAGAAACTATTTAGCATTTCCTTGCAGTGGTGAATGGTGTGAAACTGAAATAGAGGGTAAAGCGGGAAGTTTTATTTTTAGAATTGGAAAGAGGCTAAGTATGTGTAATTTGGGAGTAATACATATGAAAATCAAAACTCTGATAATTTAATGAGGCTGAGCATTTAGGAAAATAATTCTTACAAATAGTAGTCAAGCTAAGAGATATAAATTTATATCTTGTATATTTGATACTTCAGTTCTATAGGGGCGTCTATTCAATAGAACATGATCTCAAATTCTCTCTGTATTGGAGAATGACCTTGTTCTGAATCCCCTGCCTCCCCCTCCTAAGTGCTGGACTTACAGACAGGCACCACTACACCAAGTTTTATGTAGTTCTGGTGATCATACCCGGGCCTTCCTGAATGACACCCTCGCCCAGCTACATTCCCAGACCTACTTCTTAAAAAAAACATTCATGTTGAAGGGGAAGCATCCTAGTAACAATTGGGCTCTCTATCAAAGGCCCAAGTTTGAAGAACTTTCTGTAGCCATCGGATGAGTCGGCTAACTAGATGACAATATAACTTCTCTTTCGTCCTTTTCCTCACGGGTGATTTCAAGTTGGTCCCTGTGGTGTGATGTGTCCCTCCGACACAAGCGATAGCTGTAAATGTTGCCTTCAGAAGCAGGGAAAGTTCCGAAGGAGTGAGAGGCTTGACCGTGCCATCCCTAGTGGACTTTATCCTAGCAAAGCTGAATCTCTGCCAGGGTTCCATGTGATCTGTTCATTTCATCAATAAATGACACCAAGTGTGTTCTAATCTCATAACACGAAAGCGAAGAGGAAAATGAAGCATATAACATCAGAGATGGCACAGCCAGAAGGGGTAGAACAGTGAAATGAATGAAACGAATCCAAACCCATTTTATTTCACTATTTCCTCATCCAAGCAAGGCTAAACTCTATCTTGAGTTATCTGTAATAGATAACTTCCTCACATATAATAGTAATAATAATAATAATAATAATAATAATAATAAT
>CABHPR010129935.1:19510-38926 GCA_902168415.1 Peromyscus melanophrys | reverse complement strand
TTTTTTTTTTTTTTTTTTTTTTGAGATAGGATTTCTCTATGTAGTTTTGGCTATCCTGGAACTTGTTCTTGCACATAAAAATAAATAAAAAGAGAGCAAGTGCTGTGGGATAATGCTCTTGTACAAATAAAAGCTCTTGTTAATAACATGCTGATTGGCCAGTAGCCAGGTAGGAAGTAGAGGCGGGGCAAACAGAAGAGGAGAAGGCTGGGAAGAGGAAGAGCAGAGTCAGGAGTTGCCAGCCAGACACAGAGGAAGCAAGATGACAAGGCAGAACTGAGAAAAGGTACCAAGCCACGTGGCTAAACATAGATAAGAATTATAGGTTGATTTAAGTGTAAAAGCTGGTCAGTAATAAGCCTGAGCTAATACCCGAGCAGTTATAATTAATATATGCTTCTGAATGGTTATTTTATTTTATTTTATTTTTTGGTTTTTCAAGACAGGGTATCTCTCTGTAGTTTTGGTGCCTGCCCTGGATCTCACTCTGTAGACCAGGCTGGCCTCAGACTCACGGAGATCGACCTGGCTCTGCCTCCCGAGTGGTGGTATTAAAGGCATGCACCACCGCCACTCAGCTGAAGTTTCCACAGGGGAAACTTTCTAGCTGCAAACAAGGGCTAGTAAGGTACAGCTTCGTGGTAAGGCACTTGCATTTCAAAAAAGTATGTAAGCCGGGCGGTGGTGGCGCACGCCTTTAATCCCAGCACTAGGGAGGCAGAGCCAGGCGGATCTCTGTGAGTTCGAGGCCAGCCTGGACTACCAAGTGAGTTCCAGGAAAGGCGCAAAGCTACACAGAGAAACCCTGTTTCGAAAAAAACCAAAAATAAACAAAACAAAACAAAAAAAGTATGTAAAAGAGTCAGTAAAGCCAGGTTTGTTAGTGATACACACCTGCTACCCTCGCACTTGCAAGGTATAGGTAGAAAATTGCAAATTTGAGGCTGATTTAGTGTAATAGCCAGTTCAAGACCAGCATGAATTAAATAAAAGAGACTGTCTCAAAAAACAAACAAAAATCTCGTGGAGCCAGGCATGATGGTGCATATCTGTAATCCCCATCACTAAAGAGGCAGAGGCATAAGGATAACCCTAAGTTTGAGGCCAGCCTGGTCTACATAGTGAGTTCCAGAGTAAGTTGGGTTACACAATGAGACCTTATCTCAAAAAAAGTTAGCAAATAAACTCATAAGCTAGAGATTAACTCAGTGGTAGAACACTTGCCTAGCATTCAGAGTCAATAAGAAATCAGAGCTAGAAATAAGAGCTGCATAGTATGGCCTACTCAGATATTCTATATTAGCCCTTTGCAACGTCTGACCCCATCTCCTGAGTGCTGGGTTGTTGTGTAGCAATATTCCCAGGAATCAAAACACTCCCTCTCTTCCCTGAAACCAGCAGTGGTTCAGTATTTAAGAGCACTTGTTGCTCTTGCAGAGGACCAAAGTAGCAGCTCATAGCCATCTGTAACTCCAGTTCCATAGGATCTGGAATCCTCTTCCAGCCTCTTTGGACACAAACATTCATGTAGGCGAATTATCCATACACTAAATAAATAAATAAATCTTAGAAAAAGATTTCAGGCTGGCTAGGAATATCGGCACATGCCTTTAATTCAAGAAGTGGGTGGAACTTTATGAGTTCAAGGCCTGCCTGGTCTACATAGTGAGTTCTAGTTTAGCCAGAGATTACATGTTGGGATCCTATCTCAAAAACAAACAAACAAAAAACCCAACAACAACAAAAAACCCAAAACCAAACATAATATGTATATATAGATTTAGGGATGTAATCTGTTCCTCTTTGGCCTAGAGAAATGGAAGTCAGATGGAGCTAGCTAGCCTAATGAATACCACCAAATCTCTGTTGTGATGGTTTTTATAAGATTGCTTGTAGCTGGGAGGTAGTGGCTCCCATCTTTAATTCCAGCACTCAGTTGGCAGAGGCAGGTGGATCTCTGTGAATTTGAGTTCAGCCTAGTCTACAGATCAAGTTCCAGGACAGCCAGGGTAACACAGAAAACCCTGTCTTGAAAACAAAAAACAAAAAAGGGAAAAATTGCTTGCAAAACAGCAATGAATAGAAACCCACCTCTTGTTTTTGTTTTGTTTTGTTTTGTTTTGTTTTGTTTTTTTTTAACTGTAGCTTTAGGAAAATTATATGTTTTCACAGTTCTGCTATCACTCAAAAAGAGAAATATACTTATTCCAGGTGGTTTGGTTTTTTTTTTTTGTTTTGTTTTTTTCCTCTCTCTCTCGGTTTTTCTGTGCAGCCTTGGCTGTCCTGGAATTCACTCTGTAGACCAGGCTGGTCTTGAACTCAGAGATTTGCCTGCCTCTGCCTTTGCCTCCCAAGTGCTGGGATTAAAGGTGTGTGCCCCACCACCCATCTCTGACTCAAAATGTAATATTTTCCACCAGATTTTTCTTTCATTTAAATTTTTTTTTCTTAAAGATTTACTCATTTTTATTTTGTGTATATGAGTGTTTCTTGCTGTATGCATGTATGCCATGTGCATGCAGGTACTACCTGTGGAACCCAGGAGAGGACGTCTGATTCCCTGAAAAAATTAATTTACTTAGTTGGGAAGCTGTGTACCATGGTACACATGTAAAAAGTTGGGGGAATCACTTGAGGGAGGGGTTCTAGGGATTAAGTTTAATGTCAGACTTGGTGGCAAGTACCTTTACCTGCTGAGCTCTCTTGTTGCCTCCTGAATAGCTTTTTCTTACTAGCAACTGTTACTAGCCTTTAACAATTCTCTAAGTCTTATTCTTTCCCTTGTAGTCACTGTATCTAGAGTCATTTAGTCTTTACAAGTCCCTTTGAAAGATCTCTTAGAAGTTTTGTCCCAAAGTGGCTCATGCTTGTAATCTCAGCATTCAGAAGACTGGGATAGGAACATTACTGAGAGGTCCAGGCTAGCTTGGGTACCAGTGTGAGACTCTGCCTTAAACAAACAAGTTTTTGGTTTTTTTTTTTTTGGTTTTTTTTTTTTTTTTTTGGTTTTTCGAGACAGGGTTTCTCTTGTGTAGTTTTGCGTCTTTCCTGGAACTTGCTTTGTAGACCAGGCTGGCCTCGAACTCACAGAGATCCCCCTGGCTCTGCCTCCTGAGTGCTGGGATTAAAGGCGTGCGCCACCACGCCCGGCAAACAAACAAGTTTTATCCCGTTAAAATCAGCACACACATACACACAAAAAGGACCAAAACAAAATAACTTGTTTTCTGTAGCAAAGCCTGTGTTCCAAGAAAAACAGCAGAGCAGCTGGGCGGTGGTGGCATACACCTTTAATCCCAGCACTCAGGAGGCAGAGTCAGGCAGATCTCTGTGAGTTTGAAGCTAGCCTGGTCTACAGAGCAAGATCCAGGACAGGCACCAAAGCTACACAGAGAAACCCTGTCTCAAAAAACCAAAGCAACAACAACAAAAACAAAACAAAACAAAACCAAAAACAGCAGAGCAGGTATTTCTTGGTGTTGTTGGTTTGCTTGTTTTTTGAGATAGTATTTTGCTCTGTATCCCTGGCTGGTCTGGAACTATGTAATTCAGTCTGGCTTCAAACTTGAGCCTGTTCTCTATGCCTTTACGTTTTGAGTACTGGAATTCCAGGTATGCATCACCACATCTGGCTGATTTGTAGCAGTTTTTGGTGGTGTTGAAAGAAGATCTCACTGTGACTCTGGGTGGCCTGGAACTCATTATGTACTGGGCTGGATTCAAACACACAGAGTTCCACCTTCCTCTGCCTCTTGATCACCATGGTTCCCAGCCTAACTTGTAGTTTTCAAGAAAGTTCTCTGATTTATGTGTTCTTAAGACCCCCAAAATTTCCCTCTTAGAACTCTTCTTGGTGCCCACAAATGGATCATACATAAAATAAACTTGGCTTAGCAAAGACATTATAGAACTTGGCTAGCATAATTTTGAGACTTGAAGACAGACAGGATCTTGCTATGTTACCTGGTCTGGGCTGAAGTAGTCCTCCTTTAGTCCCCCACATAGCTAGGATACAGACGTGTACTATTGCACCTGTCTGTCTGTTTTCATTTCTTGTAAGTTTTATCCAACCCTCTCTCCTTTCTCTGTTAAATTTCCGATACTGTGCTTGGCAGGCAGCTCAGTGGGTAGTAGTACTTGCTATGAAAATAAGAGGACCTGAGTTCAAGTCCTTAGTACCTCTCACCCTTTTGGAGGAGTAGGACAGGGTTTCTCTATGTAGCCCTGCCTGTCCTGCAACTTACTATGTTGACCAGACTAGCCTAGAATTTCACCACCACAACTGGCTTGTCCCCAATTTTTTTTTTTTCCTTCAAGACAGGGTTTTTCTATGTAGCTTTGCACCTTTCCTGGAAATCACTCTGTAGCCCAGGTTGGTCTTGAACTCACAAAGATACACGCCTGTCTCTGCCTCCTGAGTGCTGGGATTAAAGGTGTGCACCACCACTGCCCGGCTAGCCCCCATTTTTAAAAACATCTCTGAGGAAGGTAATCTATAAATTGGAATTTGGAAGCTAAGAACTACAATCAGCTGCAGATTTATCATTGATGCCAAGTGTGGTGGTGGCTCATACCTATATAATTCCCGTGCTTGGAAGGTAGAAAAAAGAAGACCAGGAGATCAAAGTTAGTCTTGACTATCTATATAGTAAGTTTGAGGCCAGTCTGAGCTATATGAGACCCAGCCTCAAAGCTCTTTTCCGTCCGTCCGTCCGTCCGTCGTCCCCCCCCCCCCCCCCCATACAACCCGTGTACAGGGTTGGAGGAAGTGCAGATTATAACTTAGTATAAGAGATCCTGGGATGGAAAGATGGCTCGGTGGTTAAGAGCACTGACTGCTCTTCCACAGGACCCAGGTTCAATTCCCAGCACCTACATGGCAGCTCACAGCTGTCTGTAACTCCAGTTCCAGGGAACCTGAAACCCATGGCAAGACACTAATGCACATAAAATAAAAATAAAAAGAGCTTGCCTCGCCTGCTTAATCAAGATTTCAAAGGCAGCCTGTGTTACATAAGATATTTTCAAAAAACAAAACAAAACAAAAACCCAAAGAAATAGGGGGCTGCAGAGATGGCAGTAGTTAACTTGCTACCTGAGTTCAGTTCCTGGCACCCACATCAGGTAGCTCATAACTGCCTATGACTCCAGCTGCAGGGATCTGATGCCTCTGGCTTCTTCAGGCACCTGTACTCACATGCACACACCCACACACAAATATTTTCTTTCTTTTTTAAAAGGTTTATTTGTGTATGTCCCTGCAGCTAATAGGCCAGAAGAGGGCTTTAGATTCTCTGAATCTGGAGGTGTGAGCTACCCAGTGTAGTTTCTAAGAATCAAACTTCAATTTTCTAGAAGAGCAAAAGTACCACTGGACCATCTCTCCAGCTCCCAATGAAAATAAATGTTTAAGCCGGGCGGTGGTGGCACATGCCTTTAATCCCAGCACTCAGAAGGCAGAGCCAGGAGGATCTCTGTGAGTTCAAGGCCAGCCTGGTCTACAGAGCGAGATCCAGGACAGGCACCAAAACTATACGGAGAAACCCTGTCTAAAAACAAACAAACAAAACTACAGGGTCTAGAGCAATGGCTCATTGGCTAAGAGAACTGGCTGTTCTTCCAGAGGATTGGTTTCAATTCCCAGCACCCACATGGTAGCTCACAACCATCTCTAACTCCAGTTCCAGGAGATCTCACATTTTCTTCTGACCTCCTTCGGTACCAGGCATGCTGTGGTGCATACACATATGTGCAGACAAAATACTCATAAAATAAATAAAGGTTAAAAAATATTTTTTAAAAAAGTAAATCTTAGTGGCAGGTATGGTAGCACACACACTTTTTTGGTTTTTGTTTTTTTGTTTTTTTTTTCAAGACAGAGTTTCTCTGTGTAGCTTTGGAGCCTATCCTAGAACTCACTCTGTAGACTAGGCTGGCCTCGCCAAACTCAGAGAGATCTGCCCACTTCTGCCTCCCAAGTGTTGGGATTAAAGGTGGGTGTAGCTAGAGATTTCCTGCCTGGACCATGGTCAGGATAAATCTCTTTCACCTGCCAGTCCCACAGCCGCTCAGACCCAAGTAAACACAGAGACTTATATTGCTTACAAACTGTATGGCCGTGGCAGGCTTCTTGCTAACTGTCCTTATATCTTAAATTAATCCATTTCTATAAATCTATACCTTGCCACGTGGCTCGTGGCTTACCGGTATCTTTACATGCTGCTTGTCCTGGCGGTGGCTGGCAGCGTCTCCTTCCACCTTCCTGCTCTTTTTATTCTCTCTGTTAGTCCCGCCTATACTTCCTGCCTAGCCACTGGCCAATCAGTGTTTTATTGGCAACACATTTGCCATACAGAACATCCCACAGCATGTGGGTGGCACACACATTTAATCCCAGCACTCAGCAAGCAGAGGCAAGTGAATTTGTGAGTTCAAAGGCAGCCTGGTCAACTTAATGGAGTTCCAGGACAGCCAGAGCTACATAGAGACCCTGTATCCAAAACAAACAAAAGAATGGGTTAGGTAATGCTGCTGACGCTTCTTGGTTCTTTAATGTCTGTCTCTAGAGTGATCAATCACTATGTTCTTATTCTTAGAGGCTCTGGAGATCCTGGTAAAAAGAAACAGCACATTTGTCACATCCAAGGATGTGGCAAAGTATATGGCAAGACCTCACATCTCCGTGCACACTTGCGCTGGCATACAGGGGAGAGGCCGTTCATGTGTAACTGGTCATACTGTGGGAAGCGCTTCACACGTTCAGATGAGCTTCAGAGACATAAACGCACACATACAGGTGAGTAAGACCCAAGGAAGAGAAGAAGAGAAATAGACAAAAAGGGAAGATAGGATACGCCTGTGAAGTGAATGCAAATCCTGAACAACTTACATGTGAAACTGAGTGTGTCTCAAAGAGCACTTGGATTAATCTGTGAGGTTTTAAGAAGAAGCTCCATTTTAACTGGGATTTTTTAAAGATTTATCTATTTATTATGTATACAGTGTTCTGCCTGCATGTATACATGCATGACAGAAGAAGGCACCAGATCTCATTACAGATGGTTGTGAACCATCATGTAGGTGCTAGAAATTGAACTCAGGACTTCTGGAAGAGCAGCCTGTGCTCTTAACCACTGAGCCATCCCTCCAGCCCCCCTTAAGTGAGATTTTGAAGGACATATATCAACCTCATTTTTGTTCTGACTGTTTTGGGGTTAAGTTATCTTTTGCTTTTTATCTAGGTGAGAAGAAATTTGCCTGCCCAGAGTGCCCTAAGCGTTTCATGAGGAGTGATCACCTGTCAAAGCATATCAAGACCCACCAGAACAAAAAGGGAGGCCCAGGGGTCGCCCTGAGTGTGGGCACTTTGCCCCTGGACAGTGGGGCAGGTTCAGAAGGCAGTGGCACTGCCACTCCTTCAGCCCTTATTACCACCAATATGGTAGCCATGGAGGCCATCTGTCCAGAGGGTATTGCCCGTCTTGCCAACAGTGGCATCAACGTTATGCAGGTGACAGAGCTACAGTCCATTAATATCAGTGGCAATGGTTTCTGAGATTAGACACCTAGGGCCAGAGACATATGGGCCAATACTCACCAAGCCTGGGATGCAAGATAGCATGGGTCCAAGAGACATGTGGAGGAGAGAGCCATGAGGCATTAATGTGCTTGGTGGTGAGAAGAATTGGGGGAGGGTACAAGAGAAGAGATGGGATTGTGGCACCCATCTGTCACTGGTGATTCCTTGAAAATGGAAAATATTAGTGAAAATTCTGTTGGTGCCACCCTTTGATAAGCATTTATTTCATCCCAGGTTCTTCTTATACTTCTTACCCCAGCCTCCCCTTCCTGCGTTTCCACTCTGAGCTCTCCCATGATGGATCCCCACCCCACCCCCAAAGCCATCATGCCTTGATAAATATATATGATCATTGAAATACTTTTTAACAAAAACAGATTCTATATTATATATATATATATAAAAATATATAGAGATGCTTTCACAGGGGTTGGCTGGGAGGAGGAAAAAGACCATTCTGTGACCAAAAATACCTTGGTCATTTTTTTTTTTTTAAATATTGCCTTATTTCTCAATGGCTGAGCCTTATCATGACACATCAAGCTTTTCTATAAATGTCCTGGCATCCCACCAGAGTAAGCATCGATATGCTCTGCTTTTAGTTCATATATACATATATAATGTGTCTTCTTTCTTAATTTTGTTGTTTTATTTGGGATCAGCTCCTTGCGCTCCTTTCCTGGCTCTTTTTTTTTTTTCTCCCCTTCTCTCACATGATCACTTCCTGTGTTGTTTTTGACAGTGATCCCCGGATTAGGCACTTTGGTCAATATTTTAAAGAGCTTAGTTTCAACAGCAGAATGGAAAAGCCTTGAAGTGCAGTCTGATGCTTGAAGTAGCTATGGAGGGAGTTTCAAATTACTACTGACGCAGGCACCTTCTCAGTGCTGGAGAGTCAAAATCATCTCCCTCTATTAGTAGCTCTAAACATCAGGAGTCAGAAGTCTCTGTGGAATTGGATAAGAGACCCTTTGAGGGAGATAATCTGGGATTGTTGTATATAAACTGTCAAAAAATGGTCAAATAGTAGGCAGCAGCTTTCAGTTGGAAAAAGATGTTCTCAGAAAAGGAAATAACTCATAGTCTCGGTTAGTGGAATTATTTGGATTTCAGTATCGTTGTCTTCCAAATAGCTTTAAGCCTTAATGTATGGGCTTCTGAGTTCACACACTGAAAGGAAGTACACTTCCTCTTTTGAACATTTCTGTAGTTCCTTCCTGTTAATGTTTTAATGTTAAGGAGCATCAGCCAGTGAATCTGTTCTGACTTTTCATTCTGTAGAATGCAAAACTTGTGCCAGTGGCAAAAGAGGAGTTCTTTAAAAAAAAATTTCCCCTTAACTCTTCCTTGTATGTACTTGGGTGGTTCCTAAGGGAAAAGGAAGCACACAATCATGGGGACGATAGCCCAGAACAAAAAGAAATCTTGTCTTACCACTGTGGATTATAGGAGAGATTGGGAGAAATTATCCTGCTTTTTCCATGGCCTGATTCCAGAAGAGACTGATCCAAAAATTATATCGGCAGGGAAACTCAGTGCATTTCACACTGAGACTTAAATGCAACCAGAATTGTCCTCAAGGCCCAGCCATTAAAGCATTGTCTCTCTTGACCTTCTGGTATCTTGTCAGAGAGCTGTTCACTGTGAGGAAGTATGGAAGTGGTTGTGTGTATGTGTGTAATCTATTAGGTTGGGGATAGGTTTTCTGTTAGCCAATATTTAAAGAGATCTGCAATAAAAAATTACCCTGATCTGATAGAGAAAGTAAACTGTTTGTGTATGACTGTGCGTGTGAATGGGTGTTTGTGCCTGTAAATATCTACGTGCAGATGAGAACTTATATTTGAAATTGTTGGAAAATAAATTCAGATTAAAATGCCTTTCAGGCCTGTTACCTAGAAATTGGTTGTAAAACTTGGGTATGATCCTGAGGTCAGTTCTCTGCTTATGCTAAATCAGTTACAATTATGAATGGGGTGGGGGGATATCCTAGTGCACTTTCTAAAGAAGAAACTATTTTTGTGTTTGAAAATGAAATCAACATCCAAATCTATAGCGGAGTCCTTGTTCTAAACTTTCTTTATCTTGGCTACAAATAGATTATACTGTTATACATTTTATGTAAATTCCATCTAAACTAGATTCTTGGTTAAGTTTGTGGTGGTATTAGTCTGAAATACAAGAGCCTTTAATTCTCTAACATTAGTCTATTCCATTTGGTCCTTTCTGTGCTGACTTAATTCTGTTATCAAGACTCAGGAAATATTTCAAGGGATTTTCCCCAGATCACGTTATTAATGTTGAAGTAAAAGTTATCCGTCCTCAGTCACCATGACACCTTTTATTCTCACAGAAAAGCAGAACTCAAACCTTGTTACTTTATGTCTATAATCATGTACTATGACATCTCTGGAGGAAGGGGCAGGATAACTCACTGGAATGTGCAGTATTTTGCTAGATCATTTCAAGGAATAGAATCTTCAGTATGAGGTGATTGGATACAAGCTGACATAATGATGCCAAGGACTATAAGCCTTTAGATAGGTTATTTGGTGTTTTCTCTCTTGGGTGAAAAGCTAATGATTTACCCTCAACATCTGCTTCATTAACATTACCATGAATTAATTTACATCAGATTCTTTCTGCTTTTCCTATTTCCTTCTCCAGTGTCTTATTTGACCCCAAAATGGAAGCAGATTCTGCTTCTGTCTTCCTGTCTAGGAGCCACTTGGCCTTCTTCACAGATAGTCAAGAGACTACATTCCTCCAGTCAGGGTCTCATTACTGAAAAATAACCTTTCCCCAAACTTTGGGCCATCAGAATTTAACATAATTGACCTACGCATTGATTCTGAAATTTTTTTTTTTCTGAAATTCTTTTCATTACCTTTTGTTGTTTGGTTTGGAATTTTTTTGTTTGTCTGTTTTCTTTTTTTTTAGACAGGGTTTTATTCTGTAGCTCAGGCTAGCCTGGAACTCACTATGTAACTCAGACTGGCCTTGAATTTTGGATAGTTTTTCTGCCTCCTTAGTGCTGGGATTACAGGTATATGTCACCATGTCCAGCCTTCATGATCTTTTACTTATTTTTTTTTAAATGACTATACCTTGCAGGGTGGTGGGTGACCACATCTGTAGTAATCTTGTTAGGTCTGTCTGTATAATCTTGGCTGGTCTGAACTTATTACGTTCAGGCTGACCTTGAACTCTGCCTTTCAAGTGCTGGGGTTACAGATGTGTGCCACCATGCCCAGCAGAAATAGTAAAGTATTCATCCCCTTTTTCTGGGTTGCCCGTTCATATTCATCTGCATAATATTTTTCCTAGAAAGGACCAACCCACCATCTTGCTTTGGGGACCTCCTAGCAGGCACTCTTTTTGGGGGTGCTATTCAAAATGCAATACAATGGATATTTCTCAGTCTGGTTTCAGAATAAATAGAACCTTTAATTGCAGAAAGTATAGACTGCAGTATGGGGTGAAGGTGTTATAATTTGGGGAGGGTTGGAGACTAAAGCTGTAAATTACTATGGCTGATTTATTTCTACTATATACATATATATTTTTTGCTTTTGTATATCCTATATAGAAAACTAAGCATTGTATTTTTTTAACAAATCTGAGGAAGCACTATAAACTGCAGGTGTTTGACTTTCAGGATATATTTTGTATTGTTAATACTTCACATTATGTGAATACTGGAAGCTGCAGATCTTTGTTAGGCCGCAATAAATTTGGATACTTTTTGAGGGGTTCTTTTGGGGGTGCTAATCAGGCCTCTGTTATACTTTGAGGGAGCCCTGGTGCTACATGATTCAAGTTTTCATTCAGTTTTAAATGCCCTAATGCCTTTTGGACCTTGGGATTAGATCAGAATTGGTTTAGAGATCAAGTACCAAGGAAAGGAGGATAGTGTAGCTGCCTCAGTCTTTGCCTGGTGTTGCTTTCCCGATACAAAGTTGGGTAGCCTCTTGGGGTTGGAAGGAGAAATGTTTGAAATCTCTTAGAAGAGCCAATAACTTACAAGGGTAACGGTAGCAGCAGTTGCTTTGGGGAGAGGAGGGTATGGCACTTTTCCAATCCCGGAAAACACTGCTTTGAAAGCTGCTGATAAAACATGGGCAGGTTATTACTTTGGTGTAGAAGACTGTTCTTTTTAGTTCCTCTCTTGGCTCTGCTCCGGGGGTACAGATCTCATCTAGGAGGATGAGTAGTCCAGCTTTGAGGTTGACCTGTTTCTTTTCTTTGTCTGCCTTCCCTAAACACCATCCCCCAGAAAGACATTAAGCAGCCTTTAGCTTAAGTTCTTACTCCCTCTTCCAGACTTGGCTCATGTGCTATAGATGGAAGACTGGGAAAGGGAGAAGAGGGGCAGTCCTTGGCTCCATTCCTTCCCTGAGTCATTTCTGCTCTGACTTCCTAAGCCCAAAAGGATTTCTCCACAGCACTCATCTGAGAAAGTAAAGTATTTTTTTCTCATCTACCCCTTCCCTATCAAACAGCCCAACCTTCCTTCTCTTGGCTAAGAAAATACAGGGACTCATCTGTTCTTCAGCTCCTCTAAGTCCCAGCTCATGGGGGTTGAGCGTGACAAATTAGGCTGGGGCTTCAGGTAGAGAAGACTGTTGGTACATCTGCTTGGTTGTGTGCTTTCCTATTTCTTGCCTTCAGGAATCACACTGTGCCTTCTCCACTAGGGAGTTGATTCTATCTACCCAGCTTTTCCAATAACTGCGCTTAAAAAATGTGGATAATGGCAGTTCTTCATATTTCTGATGATTCATTTCTACCAGTAACTTCCTAATAGCCCTTATCTAGCTAAAGACTAGGCATGAAGTCTGAAGAGAATATGCTGATACTGATCTGAGGAAACCAAAGGCAGCTGTCCTAGGGCCTGCTTCCCTCTCCCAAGTCTGTCATCCCAGGGCAGAGGAGTAGTGCTCCAATTTGGTGCCTAAAACAAATTTATCTTTCTTAGTACTGGCAATAACCAGTCTCCATACCACTGTTGCCTTTAAACCTTAAGCTGTGTTTGTTGTGGGTTCCAATCCAATTACCACCAGGGCTGTGTGGGTAAATACTTCTAAACAGTCACTCACCTTGTTCTCTACCCTCACTCTTGTGTATGTACGATGTTAATATCTTGTCTTCCTGCTCCTTTTGTATCTTCCTTATCTCTCTCCCCCTAACTTTGTCCCTGGGTGTTTTGGGGAATCTCAATATCTTTTTCTCTATATCTCTATCTTAATCTCTCTGCCTTTTGTACAAAGATTAGTTTCAATGTAGTCTGTAGCTCCTTTGTAAACCAATTAAAATTTTTTTAATAAATCATGTCTCTGGTGTATTGAGAGGGTTGGGAATGGGGAGTATGTGGTAACTTCCTATTTTGAATTCAACAAATGTTGTAGCTATACTACATTGTGCTCCCATACATTTTAATCAGTGCATTTACTCTACACTTTAATCTTAGATGAGGTTTCATGAGCAGATCAGTGTGCTTTGACTATATAGAAATGTGGGAGACTTCCAGGTTTGGTAGTTCATGCCTATAATCCCAGCACTGGGAAAGCTGAGTACGTTGGGTTAGTGTGAATTTGAGAGGCCAGACTGGTCTACATATGGAGTTCCAGGTCAGGCTGGAAATCTGTCTCAAAAAATTAAAAACTGGGGTCGGGGAGTTGACAACAACGGTTAGGCTTCATAGCTCAATGATGAAGTACTTTCATACCATGCATGGTGCTCTGAGTGTGATTCCCAGCACCCTCAAAAAGATGACTGAAAGACCATGAGGAATGGAGGCTGCCCCAACTTCTGTAATTTTTTTTTCCCTGCATTTGTGTTAGGTGGGGCACATGTTTGCCACAATGCATGTAGAGGTCAGAGGGCAATTTGCAGGAGTTGATTCTTCAACCATGTGGTACCAGGGCTTAGACTCAGATGATTAGGCTGGGCAACAGACTCAGCACAAGCCATATCTCCATCAACACCACCCTTTTGTTTTTTGAGAAGAGTAGGTCTATGTAGCCTTGGCTGTTTGGAACTCACTGTGTAGACCAGGCCGAGCTGTAAGGGATAGAGATCTACCTGCCTTCTGCTGGCCACTGCCTCCTCCAGGTGCTGGTACTTAAGATTTATTTTTATTTTAATGTGTATAGGTGTTTTGTCTGCATGCATGTCTGTACATTACTTCATGGAGGCTGGAGGGTCAGATTTTCCTGGAACTGGAGTTTCAGATGGTTGTAAGCTGCCATGTGTGTGCTGGGAAACAAACCTGGGTCCTGTGGACCAGT
Organism: Peromyscus melanophrys; assembly: GCA_902168415.1. Lineage (NCBI taxonomy): Eukaryota > Metazoa > Chordata > Mammalia > Rodentia > Cricetidae > Peromyscus > Peromyscus melanophrys. The sequence continues at coordinate 25,057 of CABHPR010129935.1, read as the reverse complement.
AGTCAGTGCTCTTAACTGCTGGCTGAACCATCCCTCCAGCTCCCAATGTGCCCACCACTACCACCGCACCCTGCGTTTTAGATAGTCTCTAGCAGAGAGGATGGGTTTCCAACCCCATATGTAGCTCAGGATCCTGAACTTTTGTATTTTTGCTTCCACTTCTTAGTGCGAGGTTTCCAAGTATGTACCTGTGGCCCTATGTGTAGGTAGGAAAGCACACTACCAACTGAACTATGTATCTACCCACCTTTGAAATAAGCTGTTTGTGGGCTGGAGAGATGGCTCAGAGGTTAAGAGCACTGGCTGCTGCTCTTCGAGAGGTCCTGAGTTCAATTCCCAGCACCCACATGGTGGCTCACAAACATCTGTAATGAGATCTGGTGCCTCTTCTGGCCTGCAGGGATACGTGCAGACAGAACACTGTATACATAATAATAAAATATTGAAAAAAAGAAATAGCTGTTTATTTTGGAATAGTGTCTTTTAGGGGGAAAAGTAATTTTAGATTTATAGAAAAGTTGCAAAGGATTTTTAGGTAGCTCAATTCCCCCCTCATTTTTCTTTTTCTTTCTTCTTTTTAACATAATGTCTCTAGCCCAGGTTGGCCTTGAACTCAAGGCAATCTTCCTGCCTCTGTCCCAAGTACTCTCATTACAGGTATGTACTTAGAAATCCATCTAAACAACTCTGCATGTGAATGCAGGTGCTCATGTGTCGGTGCACATGGAGATCATAGGACAACCTTGGGTGTCCAATTCTCTTCCACCTTGTACACACATATTTAACAAAATGCTTGGTGGTGGTGCATGCCTTTAATCCCAGCACTTGGGAGGCAGAGGCCTGTAGATCACCGAGTTCAAGGCCAGCCTGGTCTATAGAGCCGAGTTTCAGGACAGCCAGGGCTACACAGAGAAACCCTGTCTTGAGAAACAAAACAAAAAATGAAAAAAATATTAATACATTTATTTGTGTATGTGTGTATATGGGTGAGTGAATATGCCATAGTGTGAACGTGGAGATCAGAGAACAACTTGTAGAAGTCTGTTCTCTTACCTGAGTATCCCCAGGGATTGAACTGGGGTTGTCAGGCTTGGTGGCAAGTGCCTTTACCCACTAAGGCATCTCAGCAGCCTGCCATAACATTTTACATATATGTAATACTAGCCTGTATCTAACATTAAATATAGACTGTGGGTCTTTCTGAATAGATGTTATCTCCTTAATATTCTAACCCACTGGTTTTATTTCCTCTTAAACCTTTCAAAGAAATCTTTGGTCATATAGTTAATAGCTTTCTAATTATCTTTCTTACTTGACTTCTTGTACCTACCTGCTTATCAATACTTAATCATGGGTTAGCTCAGTCATTTTCATTGCCTCTTGTGTAGCCATTAAAATACAACATTTTAACATTGGGCTTTACTGGAAGTTCACCCCTCTGGGTATGCATGATACCTGTGTGCAGTGAATGCAGGGTACACACCCATGCTTATTTTTGGAGATAGGGTTGCTGGACCTCAGTAACTCAGCAAGACTAGATGATAGAGCTCCAGATACCCTCCTGCCTCTGCCTCTCCAGCTTTGGGATTACAACCGCATGCCACCACATCCAGCTTTTTAACTGGGTGCTGAAGAATTTTAAGTCAGTTCCTCATGCTATTGTGGTGAGCACGTTAGTGACCAAGCCATCTTCTCAGATGTGTGCTCTATTTATTTATTTACTTTCTTATTTTTGAGGCAAGGTCTCCCTGTATAGCCCTGCCTAGCCTGGAACTCTTTGTAGACTAGGCTAGTATCAACTCTCAGAGATCTGCCTGCCTCTGCCTCCCCAGTGCTGAGATTAAAGGCGAGTGCCACCACTACCCAGCCAGATGTGTGTTTTGACAGCCTGAAAACTGAGCTTAGAGTAGTGTCAGCTGTTCATTCAATAAATGAGCGTTTGCTATTTATCTGGTACTAAAGCTAAGGCAAAATGCTAAGAGACAGGCCTTCCTGCCAAGGCCTCTCTGGTGGGGCACGTGAGACAGATGCCACCAGTTGCTGTTTCTTCCATCTTGACCTCATTTTCAGCTTTGTGTTTCATGGAGAAAATGGAAGCTGAAATTTCTTCAAACTGACCCTCACCTCATCACAAATGTATTTTTCCACCAGTTTGCCTCATCTCGTCTTCCTAGGAAAGAAATGCTGTTGTTTTTTTTTTTTTTTCCCCTGTTTGAGGAACACCCATTTTGCTCCCATTCGACTGCTCTTTGTTCTTTGTTTTGATGATTTTCTCCTTTCATCTTCAGGCTCCCTTTGGTTCCCTCCTTAGCTTATGAGCATGTTCCTGGTCTCCCTCTCCCCCAGCCCCGTTCTGAAAAAAGTCTGCTTCCTTTTCAGGTTGCTGATCTAATTATTATCATTCCCAAAGTTAGTGGAAGCAATTTACACCCATTTTCCTCTTCTTTATTCACCTCAGACCATTTTTTAGCACCCATCCTTTCAAAGATTTTCAGGTTACTGTCAGCTACCTGGTTGCTGTACCAGTGACTTTTCTCTGCAGCAGTGTGCTCCTGATTGGTGACTGCTGCATCTTTAAATGTTCTTGTGGCAGAGTGTGATGCTGATGGGTCAGTGAGATGCCTCAAGGGGTGAAGGTCCTTGCTGCTGAGCTGACAACTTGGGTTCAACCCCTGGGACCCATGTGGTTGAAGGAGAGAACAGAATCCCTGCAAGTGGTTCTCTGACCTCCACAAATGCAATACAGAAATAGAATATCAAACAAACAAACAAACAAGGCATTTAATCCCAGCACTCAGGAGGCAGAGCCAAGTGGATCTCTGTGAGTTTGAGGCCAGCCTGGTCTACAGACTACACAGAAACCCTCTCGAAAAACCGGGGAAAAAACAAAACAAAACAAAAAACAAAGGTTTCGGTGAGTGATGAATGTGGACATGCACACCTTAATCACAGCACTCTGAAGGCAAAGGTAGGTAGATATTTGTGAATTCAAAGGCAGCTAGGGCTACACAGTGAGACCTTGCTTCAAACAAAACAAGCTACAAGAGGCCAGGGGGACAGTAGTTAAGAATGCTGCTCTTTCAGAGGACCCAAGTTTAGTTCCCAGCATCCACATCTGGCAGCTCACAACTGCCTGTAACTCCAGCTCCAGATCAGTGCCCTCTTCCAGCCTCTGAAGACCCTGTGCACAGGAGGACATACACATATAGACAATTTAAAAATGATATCTAAGGCTACATAGTGAGGCTGTCTCTAATCTTAAAAAGTAAATGGTAAAAAGGGGCTGGCTAGGCAGGGCCAAGGACACCATGGGAAAACGTCAACTGACCTGGGCTCATGAAGGCCGAATTGCCAACCAGAGAACCTGCATGGGCTCTGCACGTGCGTCACAGTTGTGTGACTTGGTCTTCTTGTAGGGCCCCTGGCAGAGTGACGTGTGGCCGCTGTTGCCTGCTCTTAGGACCCTTTTCTGCTGGGTTGTCTCATCCAGCCTTACAGGAGAGGAGGCGCCTAGTCTTGCCACAACTTGATATGCCATGGCTGGCTCATACACACAGGGAGGGGAAGGGAGAAGGAGTGGGTGAGGTGGGGGCAGAGGGGGTTGTGGGGAGGAAGGAGGGTAAACTGATCGGGCTGGGAAAAAGTTAATTGGTTAATAAAGTCAAAAAGACTTTCTGTTGGCTTAAAAAAGGTTGTGTGTGTGTGTGTGTGTGTGGCTAGATACCTTAACAAATAAAGGTGCCTTCCCCGCAGCCTGACAGCCAAATTTGAAACTGGGATCCAAGTGGTGGAAAGAGAACCAGCTCCTGAGGGTTGGTCTCTGACTTCCACATGTGTACTCACCACAACACTCAAATAGGTGTAAAGAATAAATATAAGACAAGTGTGACCGGCAGTGGTGGCGCACACCTTTAATCCCAGCACTGAGGAGGCAGAGGCAGGCAGATCTCTGTGGGTTCGAGGACAGCTGGGACTACACAAATAAACCCTGTCTTGAAAAAAATAAACAAAAGACAAATGTGTTGGCTCCCATTTGTAATCTTGGCACTCAGGAGGCAGAGGCAGGTGGACGTCTGTTAGAGGGCAACCTGGTCTGCATAGTGGTTCTCTCTCTCTCTCTCTCTCTCTCTCTCTCTCTCTCTCTCTCTCTCTGTGTGTATGTGTGTGTGTGTATCACGGTGAAAAATTAAGGAAGTCAGCCAACACTGGAAAAACAAAGTGACACTGATACACTCTTGTGTCTTCTCCAGCCTTTCTAGGCTCTATCAGAGACATTACTTTGACACTTAAGCATTGTGTTCCATCTTAGGCCCCTTCCATCTGTCTCCCCCACCCACCCACACACCTCTGTCTGTCTCCACAGGTAAACACACCCTTACTGCCTGTGCCTCCTAAATCCTGGGATTACTGGTGTATGCCACCATACCTGACTGCCCACTAGCTATTTTCATACATACTGATGACCCCCAAATAGTTTGTGTGGGGGGAGGGGTATATACATGCACATGGATGTGGAGAACAGGAGGACATCAGGTATCTTTATCACACTCTGCCTTATTCTCTTAAGAAAGAATCTCGCGGGCTGGAGAGATGGCTCAGAGGTTAAGAGCACCGACTGCTCTTCCGGAGGTCCTGAGTTCAATTCCCAGCAACCACATGGTGGCTCACAGCCATCTGTAATGAGATCTGGCACCCTCTTCTGTATACATAATAAATAAATAAATCTTTAAAAAAAAAAAAAAAAAGAAAGAAAGAATCTCGCAAAGCTGGAGAGATGACTCAGCAGTTAAAAACACTGGCTGCTCTTCCAGCAGACCCAGGTTGAATTCCCAGTACCCACATGGCAGCTCTCAATTGTAACTCCAGTTACAGGGGATTTCACAACCTAACACAGGCCGTCTAGACAAAACAATGCATATAAAATAAGTAAATCATTAAATAAAAGGGTCTCCCACTGACCCAGAAGCTTACCATTTCAGTTGTGCAGGGCCAGTGAGTTTCCAGACTCTGCCTGAGGGAGTGGAGCTCCCATAGTGCTGGGATTCAGGTGCAAACAGCCATGTTCAGCTTTTTACATGCTTGCACACCTTCAGCCTGAACTTTTCTTTTGCCCTGGAAGCCTCTATGCTGGACAGTTTTATCTAAGTGTTCTGTAGACAAAGGGGAATAACCCTTGGTGTTCGCTCTTCTTTTCTTTTTTGTTTGGTTTTGGGTTTTGTTTTTTTGAGACAGGGTTTCTCTGTGTAGCTTTGGAGCCTTCCTGGATCTCGCACTGTAGACCAGGCTGGCCTCGAACTCACAGAGATTTCCCCTGCCTCTGCCTCCCGAGTGCTGGGATTAAAGATGTGTGCCACTGTATCTAGTTTTTTTGTTTGTTTTTTCCTAAATTGTGTAGAATGGCCTTGAACTCTCTGTATCCCAGCAGACCTTGAGGTTGTAATCCTCCTGTCTCAGCCAAGGAACTGAGATTACAGGCCTGTGTCACCAGCCCAGACTCTTTACACACACACACACACACACACACACACACACACACACACACACACA